>JAWQFJ010025811.1:142500-160000 GCA_034096865.1 Theodoxus fluviatilis | reverse complement strand
TATGTAAGGCCATTGAGCAGGGTGGATGGATGGAGTTTTACGGCCAATCAACCTTTGAAAGCTATATTAGGCCATTGAACATCAAAACCACTCGAATAGTTAAGAGTAGATGCAAATGAAGTCACGATGTCCCTAGTTATTTGCCTCTTCTCCGTTCTGGAACTTTCTGGCCGTTTTCTTGAATTCTTTGAGAACAAAATTCAAACTATCAGACGGGATCTCGATCCACCTGTTAGTTGAGCCTCCTTTCTCCCCTCCCCTTGCACTGCTTCTCTGTCCTTTTTTCACCCCGCCTAATCCTTCTGCGAACAGCCTCTCTTCTCCTGAGATGCCCCCCCTTTTACCCTCCCCGTTTCCCTTCTTCACGTTCTAGCGCTGCTAGTACTCACCAGCGTCCCCTCCCCTGCCACACCCTCTTTACCCTTAGTCAGCCCCCGCGCACCGTCCGCCCCCATACCACCACACCTTCACTCACCTCTCACTTTCTCTTCCTATCGTCGTTGTATGTATTCCCCATCTCATAGCTCCTCCAGACCAGATTCGTCACACGTCCTGTTGTTACCATGTAATCTACACACCCACCTAGTCATTTGTGTTTAACTGTAGTGCAGTTGATAACGATCTTCTCACATCTGTCTTACTGTTGTTCTTGTAGACGTTGTCTCTCTTTCCTTGTCTACGTCTGACTATCATCATACATATCCTTGTCCCACTATCTACACACCACTGACTACCGTGTGTTCTCTTGCTCTCCGGTATCTATCGTGATATTTCCCAAGGTTGTCCCTCACTTTCTACTCACTACTCGCTCCACTCCCTCATATCGTTATACATCATTGACCTATCCGACTTGTCCACCAAACACCTTGTTCCTCACCAAACCTCCTGCAGTATCTCGATGTAATTTCTCACTTCGTACCCGAATCTCCACCCACATGTCCTGTGTCTTACGCTCTCTCCATCTTTCATTACGCTCTTCCACCAGCGCATCTTGTTCTTTTATGTTTTGGTGTCTTGATGATCGATACTCAACTGTGTTTCTGTCTTCTGACCTTAGAGCAGTCCTATGAGTCGGAGTTGCAATCTGCATAAGAGAGTATGCTTAGTGAAGTTGATGAATTCGTAGTGCCATGCAGTAATGAACCATGGATGCACTTACAAATAGACCACACGGAGGAAGAGAACAACATATTATATACCTGTAGCACAATATCCTAAGCAGCACTTATTTAGCCCGTATTTACTAATAGAAGAGGAGTCATGGAGAGCCAATACTCTGAAAATGACAGAAGCAGAAGAGAATCCACCATTGAGACATGTAATCTGTATTGTGTTGACATAGAGAGACTACCCTGTGTGTGTGTCCCGATGTATATCATCCGTGTACATCTGACCTATGCATAGAGAGACGACAACAGAACAGCACAGACGACGAGGAGAGCTGAGAAGGAGCACCCCACTAGAGCCTCCACAACGGCTACGCATTTACGTGTACAGAAGACTGGTTAGCCCCCGCTTCTCCCACCCGCCAACCCGAGCGGACTACCTGTATCCCTCTTTTCGCGTATGTCCTCCCAGAATTGTGCTATAGCTACATGAGTTACACTAGAGTATGTACATCACTATACAGCCTTACCGGTTATATAAGTTACATGGTCGCTGTCACTGTGCAGACACATGTTTAGTATGTATGGCCCCGCCAGATACCACATATGATGACTAGTGTCAGGCACTGCACAAGAGGTGAGACTTAGAATAGGAGTGTTGTTCTGATGTCTAGTCTGTGTGAATTCACACTACCTTCTAGAGCCTCGATGAAAACTTTAGAGTAAATTCACGGGTACTTATGCTATCGTATACGCCCACGTAACCTATTGTTTGTCTAGTACACCAAATATGTTGCAAATACTGGAGATTGCCAGTTCACAAGTATACTATCGCATCACTATATCCCTTGAGTGAGTGGCCTATACTGTTATCTGTATGCTTCTCACTGGCAAAAATGAGAGAGAAAGATAATGCAAGCGAGAAGATTGGTATCACAACGTATTAACAACAGAAGCACAGCAGAGCAGAGAAGCCGAGACTCACAGGTGCCCAACTTCTACACCTGTGACAACTGAGAGGCTCTTCTTTTGATTTTTGTTGATTCCGCCCTGGTCACTGTAAGATGTTCTCGTATTTGATATGTTTCTGTCCCCTATGTACTATTCTTTCCAGTGACATCACTTGCTCACTAGTAGCAGCCTTGCAATCTTGTCGCACTTGTCACCTAGTGTATCTTATAATTCGCCCCCCCTTCGCTGACCACATGCACACCCTGTATCTCGTTCAGATACCTAGCACATTGTATGTGTATTCACATGTCTCGTTCATGTACCATTAGAGCTGTGCTCATTCCCGTCAGTATTCTTTTATGCTGTTCTTGCCTTACAGTTATGCATGAACAAGACTGCGGCACACCTCAGGAAAACACTGCACGATATAGTCTTACAGTTCAACGCAGAGAACGTGGAGATAGATGTGTGTGTCTCACTCCTTCGTTATGTGTTTCTGTTGGCACATATCTGTTCATCATGTCTGTCACCTGAGTCACTCCTACATTTACTCGCGTAGTGTTTCTGTTCTTAGTATGTCGACATTTCCTGTGTCCCTTAATGATCAGACTGCCACCAGTTTACTGTGTGCCCGTGTGTCAACAACACTCCTCCTACTTTCCGTATCATCTGTTGAACTTCCCATCTCATCGTACATTGTATGTTAATCTTTCCCTATGTGCGGAATTCACTGATACCATTAAAATAACTTGATTCCACCTAGACATTATATCTCATATAGCATATACACACTGCCATCTTCCATTAGCTTACTGTGCCAGTCATCAACATATTCACCTCAGACAAGTAACTTTCACTTTTGTCTTAGTATCATCACTTATGTAGTGTACCTTGATCAATCACTACTGACAATTAACTCCCTCATTTACATTTCTACTTGACACATGTGCATTTTATAGGTGTTGAGTGTATATATCCTTAGTTCTGTCTAGTGTGTTCTTTTCAACTCACCGCTTATCCTATCACTATATGCCCCCTCTTTTGATATTTATAGTTGTGTATTGTCCCATGTTGTGCGTCCTCCACTTCTTTCTATGTCCAGTATCTGAGCTGTATTTTTGTACCTTTTGTTACTCATCACTTGCTGTCTTTCCTGTGTTAACGATATCACTTTGTTCTGTATAAGTGTACATCTTGTTGCTTCAGCACTCACCGTTCACCTATACATGTTAGCATGCGTATTCTTGTAGTTGACGTTCACTGTACCTTCATGTGTCAGTACTCGATCACCGCTCACTTATCTCCTATTCGTTCTGCTATCTTGTCTCCTTGTTCTTTTGTCTTCTGTTCTTCTGTATGAGTCACTTATCTCTGTATCCCCACAAGATCCATCTCTTCTGGTACGTCACGTGATCTTATATTATTCTCCCTGAGCCTCACTTTTCTATGTCATATTTGTGTGTTTTTTTTATTATATACGTGTTACTATATGTGATGTATACCATAACCACACTATGATAGATCTTGTGTGTATATCACATATCTATTGTCTTTTGTATGAGTTTCACATACTGCTTATATATCTGTATTCTTTCCATCGTAAGATATTGTTGTTAATCACATTGCTCGTCATGTCATCGTGTGTTGTCTCCTACTGTTTTCTTTTGCATGTACACACTAGATCTTCTGTATAATTCTTGTCACTGTTTATATGTGCTTCTATGTGTACAATTCTAGTTATATGTATAGTCTCACATCACTACCCATAACTTTGTTTTATTTACTATCTCGTTCTAATTGTTCGTGTTTTGTCACAGATTGTGTAACACATGTCACCCTCAAGTGTTATACCTTTGGTTCCCCCGCATTCCCTCCCTCCTGCCACGAACTTCGTAGCGTGTCCTCGTTTGTTTCATTGTATAGTTTTTCTCTATTCACTCGTGTACCATACTCTTCACAATGCCCCATACACGTCTTCTGCGTAACTCTGAGCACACTTCTCCTCTCCACTATCTCTCCCCTCGACGTGTCATCTTTATTCTTCCTCTCTCTGTGCACACTATTCTTCCCCATCTCACGAACTCTCACACCTATGTTGAGACTGTATGTGTCTACACTCTGCGCTAGCTCATCACGTCCATGCACAATATTCACAGACACCCCATCTTCTTACTGATATGTTGTCCCCCCACATCAACACCACGCCACTCACTACCATATCTCCAACTTGCCTATAGACACCTGTCTATACATCGTACCCTTTGATGCAATGAGCGCACCTCCGCCAGTACGCCACCCACACACCTCATCCCTTCCCACCCACCACTCACCCTTATTCATCACCTATGTCACCATTCCTTACACGCTCGCACAAGTGACACCTATATCGCCTGTACCACATCTCGTAGCCTAGCCTACATGTATACAGTGTTAGCTATAACCACATTCCTGTACAACATCAAATTATACATATATACCGAACATTTCACCCCATCTGTGTAGACACTTCCCCCTCTACCTTGTCGAGCCTACTGCCCGCACGGTTCCACCTAACCTGTCACACCACACCACACACCATCGCCAAGTCCTGACCCTATACACTTACTCACACCCTCACACACCACTGCACACTCCTCTGTTGTTATACACGCAATACCTACACATTACAATCACACAATATAGTGATACACGACACTCCTACTGACATCGTACTCTAGTCTAATCGTCGTCATCGTCGGTGACACTTCTCATCAACTATGTACATATTCACTCCCCGTGTCTTGTCCAACCCCCCAAACCTCCCACACACCGTGACATCAGTACCACTTAGTATTGTATGCTCTCTCCACCAATACAGTATCACCTCATGCTAGTCACTAGTGTCACTTATGTGACCTTCCGAGTGAGTACACTATCCTGTGTCTAACAGAGTATCTTCCCTGTGTTCCTATGTCTGTGTGACATGCTATTATGTGTCTCGGTACTTCTTCCAACTTAATCTCTCCTCTATGAATATGTACATGTTTGTTATGGTTGCTTGTCTGTTACGTTGTGTCTCATCTTTCCCATGTGCTATGTACTGGTAGGCATTCCTTCTTTCTTTTCTTTGTGTGTATTGTTGTAGTTTATTCTTCGGACCTACTTTATGTGTATTGTGTGTGTGTTGTTGGTGCATTGTTGCTTGGGCTTGTTGTGTGTTTTTGTTTATGTTCTGTTTTGTGTGTTGTATAGTTGCCTGGATATGTGTTATTGTTTATTTATATTCTTTCGGTTGTTAGTGATCTGTGACTGTTACTTGTCGTCGCTGTTGAGTATTGTATCTTAGTTTTCTTTCTAATAGTGGGATTTTTTTTTCTTGGTTTTATGGTGCGGTTGTTTGTTTTGTTTGTGCTGTGTTTTAAATATTGAGTTAGTGCTATGATCAGGTGACGTGTGCTGGTTCGTGCTGTGTGAGGGCGTAAGGGTTAGGGTGAGCGGAGAGGTCGTGTCCGTGTAGGTAGCTAAGTGTACCAGCGGTAGGTACCACTATATTCGAGATAATGATGCGGAGGTCATTTGATGTGTGATACTGTCAATTTCCACGCGAGAAGTGTTTCTTGCCATTTCCGCGTAGAAGGTTGCGATCTGCGCGATGAGGTATGGATCGACGCACTTCTAGCGTGGCGAGTAGATGTGTGCAGACATCCGTGGAGGTGACAAGAGCAAAACGAGTAAGATAACTACTTTAGTAGCACACACGTAACATTGACCTGCTTTTTCACCAATAGAGCCATATGTTACTATCACACACCTGGTACCACACCGCACACATTGGTCACCAGGAGACTAGTCCCAGACTTGACACGCTTATCGAGCCCGATGCTGACTAGGAAGCAGTCTACGAGACGGATCTTTCGATGTCCGTAGGTGATCACCTCATCATGTACAGATATCTGTGAGGACAGAGGTAGGGAAGTAGGTATGGTATGTGTATGGCAGACTCACAGAACTTGCCACGCGCACACGCGTGATTTCTGCTTGTCAAGTGATTATAGGACGAGTCATCGGCTGTGACCCTAGGGAGCAATCATCTGTCAAGAAGCGTCTACCACGCCACGCCCTCTACGATCGTAGCAAACCCGTGTACACCTTGCACACGATGCAGAGGTCCTTCATGCTCACTGACGCGTAGCAGATTTCTGTCACACCTGTATCGAGCTGTTTTTATGTGGTGAAGAGGTCGGCGGACCGGGCGGTGAGTGCCACGCGTGTCTTGCATGTATCTCACTTTTCCCTTTTGTTGTTGTTGATTGCAACTCTTTTGTTTTTGCGATTTTTTGGGTGGCGTGCCGTGCGGTGTCCCCAGCACGATTATATGTCTACTTGATATGTCCCCTCATCGCTTCCCCCTCTCCTTCCCCCTTCCCTTTCCCTCTTTGCTCATATCGAGCACCGCCGTTGACTCCCACCACCTATTGTACTCATCCACACACACTACGGCTTATATCATCTTGCATCACACTACCGCATGACTGAGTACCACCTCGTGCTATTGTAATCCCCTTTCTTCTACTAGTCTACCAACCTATTCACAAACCTCACCACACAACACAACACCCTACACACATCCACCTATATGCTCCACGCCGTCCCGATCCTGATGTATTCACCCGAGCAGCCTCTTAACGTAACTACCAGCTCACACTGCAGACCCTTTGTCACACATCACCCATGATGTCTTACCTACGACCACACTCTACCTTTGTTCTGACACCACTCACATGCCTGCACCTTGTCCGTCCGTGTCCGCACTCAGATATACCACCATGCTCACCGTCCACCCTCAGATCCCTAAGTCATTAGAACTCTATGAAGTTACGTGTAGACTCACAAGCAATAAGAAATAATAAAAAACAACTCGCTGCATTTCTGTAAACGAAGTTCATGTCCTACCGTCGGCAAGTACAGATGACTTCTACCGTACCTTTTCATCTTGTCACATGAGCACAATCTCAGACTGTATCTACACACTGAGTATGCCGAGTATGTCCTTGCTTCATACTCCACATTCGCATCTACTCCTATCTTCTCCTTCCCACTTGTCACCATGTACACGTGCAACACGTAATAGAGACATCACTCATCATACAGGTACGTAAGCATCAAATGTCGCTACACTCCGCACACCACACTCATTCACTCCACTGTCACCATACCTCCTACATGTGTACAATCATTGGTAATCAAAATCATTCTGTTAACAATCAACACCGCAACCTATTCCACTCATTCCACGATCTGCCACTTCCCTCCCCACATAATTAACGACACACAACGTTGACACGTGAAGTGAGCCTCAATGAGACCACAATCACCTCTTCTACAATGCCATGTGATCCACCACCTCGGAATACTCCTCATCCTTCGTACCACACTATGTAAATTACAGTCACTGATCGTATAGTGTTCCGTATACAATACGCTAATACTACTTCACAACACAAACGCATCATGTTCCACATAGTCACTCCGCACCTCGAGCCACACTCTCGCGATCCCTTCACCACTGAGTCGACTCATCGCTGCGCAGAAAAAATGTATATGCCCCCGTGTATGTGTGCTCGTGTTGTTATTGATTATATATCTCTACTCTGCGTTCACTAGTCTACCAGAGCCCCCAGCCCCCGCAGTGCTGATATTGTGTCGTGTAATGTTAATAGTATCTGTGTCACTACACACCTAGTGTCACTATACCTTTACTGCTGATACGAGTCTACTGAGTCGTGATCATGTCTTCAGTCTGCCTCCATCCCTACTTCATATATGCCCTAGAGACTTCAATAGTTAGATTATGAGCATAATTAACAACTGACACTGTACATAACACTATTAATCATAATCATACACTGTACAATTATAACTGTCACATTGTCATTCTTCATATCTCCATTCACATTCTGTGTAACTTCACAAACGTGGCTCCGTATTCCTCCTTTGTCCGCGCAGTCCTATCTGTGTGCTTCCACTAGCCTCAACATATGTGTAGTGTATATTATATATCCATGTCTTAATTTACTGCCATTGTACTATTATAACAGTTAGAGACCGACCCATTGCAATTCCTCCCTCAATATACAAACGTCGCACACCCCAGTCCCATAGATACCGTGCACTTTGTGTTGAGTCCCGGCATATATTTGTTAATTTGCAATTGCATGTCTATGTTATTGCACCACTGTCTTCACCGCGGTCGTTTGTTCTTATCTCAATGTCTTTTCTATATCTCTCAGAGTACCCATTTACACATACTTTTCTTTCTATCCACACTCTCCTCACTGTTTACTCTCCGTATGTGAGCCAGTTTATCCTCGTTCATCAGCTATGTGCTTTTCTTGTGTCTTCACACTTCTTTCTCTCAGTTCCACTTTACTCCTGTACTAGAGTTTCGTTGTCAACTTATGTACTTCGTCTTTCTCCTTTTCGTTCTATCCCAGACTTGTTATAATCAGATGAGAACACCCGTTCTGCTTCTACTCACTTCCTGTTCTTCACCGCTTCTGTATCTTGTCGTTCAGTATTACCCTTACACACTTGTATAAACCAGTGCTCTCACTCACACAATATACTGTCTTCTATCCTCATGTCTATCACCACTCATGCGCTGTCCACTTGTTCTCCTCTGTGTGTAACCTACACCTATCATGCGCTGCCAGTTACGTCACTTCCTCCTTCCTAGTCTGACTGCCTCCATTTCTATCCCCCCACCTCACTTATTACACTCTTCGTCACACCATGGACACTCCCACACACGTGAATGACCTACTCTCGCAATTCTGATCTCCCACGTCTACTCTGCATTAGATATCCACATGTGCGATCTTGTCACTATGTCTTCTCAGGCACATCACAAGCCACTAACCTCTTGCACACTTTATCCCACCTCTCACGTACCAGCCGTTCCATGTACCGTCACACTTTATCTTGTGTTCGATGTATCCACCATCTGTGTCCCTGTAACTATCTTTAACACATCACACACAATAGCACGACTATCTGCATATAATTGACTACATCTGTATGACATCACGGCTTAACCTAATATATATATGCACATGATGTTCACCATATGCACTACCATTTCGACCTATTAGTATTTGTCGGTGAGATAGTACCTTCCTTGCTGATGTTGTACTTGGATACGTCAGTCAAATTAAATCGACACGTAACACCTATCCTGTAGAACACTTTCAGAGCATGCGGACCAGTAACGTCAACACACAGAAACGCGTGTCTAATTGACTGACTATCGTGTACACAGTCTCGGACAGCGTAGCGAGGTGGAGGCCACGGTAGGAACACATTGATCTCTGACCTCGAGTGTCCCCACGTATCATCCATTCTCTCCACAAATACTGGCAGAGGAAACATGTGCCCGCCTTACCACCCAACACCCTTGTGAAACCATTACCTGTAACGGGCAGTACACTCTACACACCTAACCACATGACTCCTAACACACATGTCATACTGCATACACGACCTGCAACTGCTGACACCAACCTACCTTCCAGACAACCCACACGTATATAACTTTCGCCTCTTTTGTTTGTTATTGTGCGTTCTTCTTCTTTTCACTCACTCAGTCAGTCTCCTCTTCCGTCTTCTATTGTGATCGCGACCATTCCTACTCTTCATGCTGCTGTGTATTTCTGTTGCCTACACTATCGCCACCTGCACTTGGCACGTATCGTCGATCTACTGCTCATATGAACATTAACACTACTACTTTGCTCTGATTTTCTATCTCCCACTTCACGATCACTGTACTCGCTAACAGTCTTGTCATCACACCTCTCTGTCTCTTTTCTTTGAGCTATTGGCTGTACCTGTTGCTCGCACTTGTTTTTGACTTTGTCGTCTTCTGTTCTCCTTCACACTCAGTCCTCCTATCAAGTGAAACTTTCCACCTCCTTTTGTCAGTCATCTTTGAGTAATCAGCTATTCTCCTTTGTGTGTCTCTCCTGTCTCTATCTCGACACGCACTATCCGTCATGTCACTTTCCTCTTTTGCTATTCACACTCGTATTGAGCATGAACACACAGCGTCATTGTTGTTCTGTTCTTCACTTCTTTCAGAGTTATCACTCCTGCATAACTCATCCACACCTCTCTACATCGTGCTATACCATGAATAACATGTTCTGTCTTCCCTTTTACTCTACGTGTATATATCATTATGTACGTGCTGTACTTGTCTGTGCTACATCAAGATATATTATAGCTATATATATACTATCGGCTCTGTCACTCACAAGTATTACATGAAAAATTTGTACACTTGTGTCCGGTCCATATCTGATGATACACACATTATAACCTTTATTAGCGTGCTTGTCACACATACAGTGACTTGTTTACGAGCAAATTCGACTGGTTCTGCCTCTGCGATATTGTAGTATTACGTATATAACACATGTACAGTTCAATTAAGTGCATCGCACACGACAACTCGTTCGTCTCCTGTTGCCTTTATCACCACCTAGCATACTTACAATATGTCCTTGTACTTTTGACCATGTACTGCATATGATCTATGATACCTCATGTTCTCTTCTGCTCATACTGTTTCATTATCAGAAATAACTTGACACGGGCTCCATTCTAAGGTATCAGTACAGCACATTACTATCACTATCGTACTGGTACATATCATTGACTTGACAGATCAATACCGACACGTAGTTCCTTCACCATTGCGTCGGCCTCACTGTAAGATGCACACACATAAAATCATCAGATGCAGACCTTCTATCTTTAGCTTCCGTCATGATTATGTATTATATGTGTCTACCACATAGGATGTATATGTTACATACTACTCGTGTAACTTGCTTATGACACCTCACGCATGATGACACACAGGATAAACACGGTACAGTATTATCACAATCTCTGAGTACCATTGTACACAACTGTTCTGTGTTGTTTCTCTATCTTCATTCGTCACAGACACCCAGTCTGTTAGATCACTGGAGTATATGTTACCTGATACGAGTTGTTCTGTGAACACTAGCTCACTTCATTTATAGCACATTATAATCAAGTAGTGCTTCATCATTATGTATTTACACCACACATATAACTGTATGTACTGGAGCGTTATTCACCGCTTGTATCTTTCACTGTAATGAACACATCACTGTATGGTATTCATTAGGATCCACAGATACATAATCGGTGATGTCCCACCATAACCTTGACTATAACACATCCTTCAGCAGCTATGTCATCCGTCATACTGATATACCTATGTATTATCACCTGTGCACTCTCACACACTACTTCGTATTATCATACTTATAAATTCCTTCACTCCGTGTCGTTCTGTGTCCTACATAAACGTGACCATACACATCGATTTACACCTATCTGCACTTGCCCTCACATGACTACGATGTAATGACAGAATTGAGCATTGGGGTTGCTACCTCAATAGCGTATCACTATCCGTAGCAACATCGTGAGCTTTCAGTACACACACACCTATTCTGTAACACAACCTTGAAATATCCTATAGGTGCTGGCACCCGTCCATCGTGATGTAACACCACCGACTATATATCAGTGTGTAATCTTCTTCTTCGAGTTGAAGTACACATCTCACTGTGTACACTTACGATACTTCTATTCCCTTCTCCTTCTTCCTCCTTCTTCTTCCTTCTTCCTTCTTCTTCCTCCTTCTTCCTCCTTCTTCCTCCTTCTTCCTCCTTCTTCCTCCTCCTTCCTCCTCCTTCCTCCTCCTTCCTCCTCGTTCCTCCTCGTTCCTTCTCGTTCCTCCTCGTTCCTCCTCCTTCTTCCTCCTTCTTCCTCCTTCTTCCTCCTTCTTCTTCCTTCTTCTTCTTCTTCTTCTTCTTCTTCTTCTTCTTCTTCTTCTTCTTCTTCTTCTTCTTCTTCTACTTCTTCTTCTTCTTCTTCTTCTTCTTCTTCTTCTTCTTCTTCTTCTTCTTCTTCTTCTTCTTCTTCTTCTTCTTCTTCTTCTTCTTCTTCTTCTTCTTCTTCTTCTTCTTCTTCTTCTTCTTCTTCTTCTTCTTCTTCCTCGACGTCGTCGTCGTTTTTTCAGTTTTTTTCTTCTACTTTCTTCTTTGAGCTGCTACTTGTGAATATGGTCGGCATTCCTTACGAATGGTAGGCCAAAGACATTTCCTTTATCCCTCTAGGTGTACTGGAGGTCCTCACAGCTTTATATGTGTGTGTGTGTGTATGTGTGTGTGTGTGTGTGTGTGTGTGTGTGTGTGTGTGTGTGTGTTCATCCCGACTTAACGGCTGATATCTCAAACACTACTGGACGGATTTCCTTGACATTCTGCACACTTACTGGAAGTTATGTCTGATTGAATGTATCAAATTTTCAGAATCGAGGTTGAAAAGAAAGTGACGTTTTTTACGTACGGAAGTTTTGGTGTAGCAAAGAAGGCAAAGGACGGAACTCTGTCCCGACTCAAGGGACGATACTGGGGGGGGGGGGAGGGGGGGGGGAGGGGGGGGGGGGGGGAGGGGGGGGGGGAGGGGAGAGAGAGAGAGAGAGAGAGAGAGAGAGAGAGAGAGAGAGAGAGAGAGAGAGAGAGAGAGAGAGAGAGAGAGAGAGAGAGAGAGAGAGAGAGAGAGAGAGAGAGAGAGAGAGAGAGAGATAGAGAGAGATAGAGAGAGAGAGAGAGAGAGAGAGAGAGAGAGAGAGAGAGAGAGAGAGAGAGAGAGAGAGAGATCCCCTCTTTTTTCGAGAGGTTGCGGGTTCAAATCCGATCTTTTTTTTTAATGCCAAAGCCTGGAGGTTCAGCGCCAGCGATTGTTATCGTTATTACCATCGACACTACAAAACATAAACATACTTTCCCCCCGGCCAAACACTCCCACCCACCTCCTATCCCAGCAGATCCCATCATCCATCGCCCTATGCCACACCGGACCAGCATCCCCAATGTCATCGTCGTCGTCGTCGTCATTGTCATCATCGTCTTTGTCGCCCCCGCCGTCATGGTCATCGTCGTCGTCGTCGTCATCATCATTATCATCACCATCATCATCAGTATCATCACCATCACCATCACCATCACCATCATCATCATCATCATCATCATCATCATCATCATCATCATCATCATCATCTGAGTTATGATGTTAAAGAGAGCTATTCTGAGGAGTCATGCAACTGAAAGTGGACATAGCAGCCAGATTAACAGCGGTGTGGAGTTATCATCACTTATCTAACTACTGCTCGTAGTGAAGGCTTACAGCAGTGTAGAGCTATCATCACTTATCTAACTACTGCTCGTAGTGAAGGCTTACAGCGGTGTAGAGCTATCATCACTTATCTAACTACTGCTCGAAGCGAAGGCTTACAGCGGTGTAGAGCTATCATCACTTATCTAACTACTGCTCGTAGTGAAGGCTTACAGCGGTGTGGAGCTATCATCACTTATCTAACTACTGCTCGTAGTGAAGGCTTACAGCGGTGTAGAGCTATCACCACACATCTAACTACTGCTCGTAGTGAAGGCTTACAGCGGTGTAGAGTTATCATCACTTATCTAACTACTGCTCGTAGTGAAGGCTTACAGCGGTGTAGAGTTATCATCACTTATCTAACTACTGCTCGTAGTGAAGGCTTACAGCAGTGTAGAGTTATCATCACTTATCTAACTACTGCTCGTAGTGAAGGCTTACAGCGGTGTAGAGCTATCATCACTTATCTAACTACTGCTCGAAGTGAAGGCTTACAACGGTGTAGAGCTATCATCACATATCTAACTACTGCTCGTAGCGAAGGCTTACAGCGGTTTAGAGCTATCATCACTTATCTAACTACTGCTCGTAGTGAAGGCTTACAGCGGTGTAGAGCTATCATCACTTATCTAACTACTGCTCGTAGTGAAGGCTTACAGCGGTGTAGAGCTATCATCACTTATCTAACTACTGCTCGTAGTGAAGGCTTACAGCGGTGTAGAGCTATCATCACTTATCTAACTACTGCTCGTAGTGAAGGCTTACAGCGGTGTAGAGCTATCATCACTTATCTAACTACTGCTCGTAGTGAAGGCTTACAGCGGTGTAGAGCTATCATCACTTATCTAACTACTGCTCGTAGCGAAGGCATACAGCGGTGTAGAGCTATCATCACTTATCTAACTACTGCTCGTAGTGAAGGCTTACAGCGGTGTAGAGCTATCATCACTTATCTAACTACTGCTCGTAGTGAAGGCTTACAGCGGTGTAGAGTTATCATCACTTATCTAACTACTGCTCGTAGCGAAGGTTTACAGCGGTGTAGAGCTATCATCACTTATCTAACTACTGCTCGTAGCGAAGGCATACAGCGGTGTAGAGCTATCATCACTTATCTAACTACTGTTCGAAGTGAAGGCTTACAGCGGTGTAGAGCTATCATCACTTATCTAACTACTGCTCGAAGCGAAGGCTTACAGCGGTGTATAACTATCATAACTTATCTAACTACTGCTCGAAGCGAAGGCTTACAGCGGTGTATAACTATCATAACTTATCTAATTACTGCTCGAAGCGAAGGCTTACAGCGGTGTATAACTATCATAACTTATCTAATTACTGCTCGTAGTGAAGGCTTACAGCGGTGTATAACTATCATCACTTATCTAATTACTGCTCGTAGTGAAGGCTTACAGCGGTGTAGAGCTATCATCACTTATCTAACTACTGCTCGTAGTGAAGGCTTACAGCGGTGTAGAGCTATCATCACTTATCTAACTACTGCTCGTAGTGAAGGCTTACAGCGGAGTAGGCGGTCGTGAACTCGTGGTGATTAACCGTTCCATCACCTGAAAAAGGCAACACACAAACGATAGCGGCATCGAATTTATGTATCAACTCATCGCACACGTATGGATCTCAAACCGCTTTTCCCCTTTAACCCCTGATCACTGTGCCACGTGATCAGTTTCTTTATTTGCATCTAACGACAAACAGAACAACAGATAGGTAGCACGTCTCGGTCGGGTATCAACACCTTTTATATCTCCCAGGGGAAAATTCCAAACCGTTGCTTGCTCACGGCCGCATTAAAGGGTCAGTGGCACTACAGTGTGCCACCACTGACCTCACAGGTACCCGGTTTTACTCCTGGGTGAAGACAGGCAATGCGAGTTCAGCTTCTTGCTCAAGGATGCGATTCAAGTATCCTCACAGCTTCAATAACCGCAACCGCCAGCTACAAGCGACAGCGGGCGAGCGCTTTGACTGCTGAATCAGTGCGCCAACGACTGATTGACCCCTCGTATCGCTCCACGCACACCTGATTCTGGGACAAACAATACTCTACCGTGGTATTGAAAACTGGTGAAAACTAAAATCATGTACTGTTTCCTACGACATTCACTGACGATATCGGTTGTCCGACCTACACACACTCCACGGGCGTGTTTGTTTGGCCCAAAATCTCGAGAGAATCGCGAGGGCTAGGCGTTGCCTACGTTTTTCGTTCATAAGGACGCACTCGCCGTGAAGGCGGGAGGCCGAGGGAGGGGCATTTTCCCGTTCCGCCATTTCCCATTTCGCCGTTTCCCATTTCACCGTTTCCCGTTTTGCCGTTTCCCGCTTCGCCGTATTAATCAAGTAAGGGTCACTTTGCCGTAAAAGTGAGATACATAGAAATCAATTAAAGTGAGAGAGATATAGAAATCAGTAAAAGAGAGAGATATAGAAATCAGACATAACGTTAATTAATAGGGAAATGAGACATTTAATTAACTGAGAAATTTAATGAACTACATTGAAAACATTAAAAAGCATATACAAGCTTAAAATTTACTCTTTCATTCTTTCGGTCTCTCTTTCTCTGACATATTCTTTGAAGTCGAAGAAGCGCCTCTGACTGTTCTTGCTGCTCTCTGATGAGTGTGCACAGCTTGAAAATGTTTGGATGCGCTCCTGTTCATTGACGAGTGGAATCCCTCAACGTGGTTATTCGTTCTTGCAGAATCCAATGTCATGCGATCGAATTGATTCCACATTCGGCGAGGGAATCTTGCTGCGACGTCATCGAACCATGTTCTGATGAAGTAGTCTGTCAGTTGCACAATTCTTGCATCGTCTGTAGCATCTCCCGCAATCAAAAGTCAGGCTTGGTCTTGTCTGTCGAGCCTAACACCCCTGCTTACGAGACGCTCGAAACGGCACAATCGACTTTCAACTTGCTTTTTACTCAAGACCATGACAAGACTGTGGCACTCACTCGGGGTGTACAAGCAACAAACTGAAGACCATTCACTCGCACGGGATGTACAAGCAACAAACTGAAGACTACTCATACATGCCCAAGTTCCCAGTACGGCGAACCGAAACTAAAGAGGACGGCGAAATAGCACGGGATCGCCTTAAGAAAAAAATTGACGAATACGGCGATTTGACACCCATACGGCGAAACGGGAAACGACGAAACGGTACCCAACCGAGGGAGGTCCGGAGCTCCCTCAATTGGTGTGTTTCTATGAAGTGAAAAACTTATGTGATATCTCAATCGTCAGTTATTTCGTCTATCGGCAACTCCTTCACCGACTCTGGCGCCCATTCTAGTAAACTAGAGATTTCGCCTACCGGCAAAAGTATCTCTAGCACAGTTCACATCACGTGATGGAGGGTTTTTGGCCAATTTATGCAAGCGGAGGTCACACGAGAGGCTTGTGGGATAGCCGATGTGCTCACTGACATACGCCGTTAAAGTAGTTCTAAGACTATTTCGCACAAAACTCTTAGCTTACTCTTGTTGAGACAACAAACAAGCGTTTATTCGATACAATAAAATGTTTGTGTTGAAATGGAACCAAGTTTTTACATCTGAATGATTTCTGTAAAAAGTGGAGAGAAAAATAGTATCAGAACGAACTATTTTTGGCGCAAGGCTGTAATGCCAAGGGTCAAGCCTATTACGCATTCATTGCGAACTGTGCCAGAGTCAATACTACTGACTCGGGTTTACAGAATGCTCTGGCGCCAGGACGCAGCCATGTTGTTCCGCCTTGCAAGATGATTGGCCGTTTTTCTAGCTGTAGCAGCGTCTCACTCGCCCTCGACTAGTGTCAAATCTTAGCCCGTAGAGTATCCTAAAACGTAGAGTGTGACCTACTTGCATATTATTAACATGACGTGTTCACTAGCCAAATCTTGTGATTGAACAATGCCCTACAGAGATGACTTTCCCTCGTGTACTCTTGTTATCTTAACTATGATTAGCCGGTTGTAACGGTGAACGTTTTATGAAATATCGGACCCAAAGATTTTTGTCTTTGCTGCGTGTGATTACACAAACATTTCTAGAGGAAAGTACCATTTTATCGGGTAATAAGGTGAAAGATAACGATGAAAACCCATATTTCGTCTTCTTAATAATATGCAAGTACGTCACGCTTTACGATTTAGGCAAGGACTACTTACTTGGC
>JAWQFJ010025811.1:122500-125000 GCA_034096865.1 Theodoxus fluviatilis | reverse complement strand
GCTCTCTGACCCAGATGGAATGGGGTCTCCCTGGCTGTGTGCCGTCTCCCCATTATCAAGCGAATGCACGGACCTCACAGGAGCCAGGGGATGGATTGTTCCACAGATCCTAACCCATGGCTCCCAAGTCGTGCTTGTATTTGGAAGGAAACAGGAATTACTTCATTGAACTCGCTTTGAAATTACTTCTTACAAATGTTGCCTCATTCAGCATAACACCGTCTATTGAATGAATCATATGCCGTTGCAAGTGGTTGTCTTACTTGAGAGGAAACATTAGATTTATACTCGAAATGTTACAATTCAGATGCCAGAGTGGGAGGACGGCGCACTAGCCAGGGGTCACGCTAATGCAAGGAGTGATTGACAGGGCAGCTGCACTAACAATCAGACCACAGAAGGGGTCACAGAGCGGTCAGCTGGTCAGCTTGCCTTACAGAAAGGATGGGGGAGGGGGGTTGGAGAGAGGTCTGACACACAGGATTGGGGGGTGGGGAGACAGAAGCAGGGATATTTCAATAGAGGATGAACACAGCAGATGTACAATACACTTTGTGATAGGTGCACCTTATGAAATGGACACAGTAGATGTACGATGCACTCGGTGATAGGTGCACCTCATCACATGCCCCCCGGTGAAATTGAATCAGTGTCCGCACTGATTGAAACAACAAAATACACAGTTCATGGCGTGACCGTTCACTAGAATGAATCCGAGGCAGGTATTTGACCAAAATCCAAGGTACATTCAACCATGACGGAAAAAAAAACAACACTCGCTCGTTACGTTCAAAGACTGGTATTTGACCAACAAATGTGACTAAGGCTGACGATTATCAGGGCCCAAAGTACATTTGAAATCTATGAATAGAGCAGAATAAAAATAAACACTGACAACGTTGTCTGACATGAGATCACACGTTCAGAAGCATAGGCTGTATTTGACAGGCACTCATGATCTGACGGTCTCATTCAGTTCTCTTTCCGACTTAATCAACTCTGGGGCGGGTGGACACTTCAATCGTTAAACACAACTTCAATGTGAATCTACTGTTCGTGGCTCGAAAATGGATAGGCAGCTAGGTGGCATGACATGAATGAACAAACGAATTACTTACAGTAAGGGTCTCCATTCCAATGAAGAAAATTGCATCCGTGTGTCTCACAAAACAGCTCACTGTCTTTCAGCACAACAACAAAACACAACGATACAATGTCTAGAACATGTATGCGTCTTGGAAGCGGACTGGTGGGACGCCAGCTGTAGTTCTAGTGCTCCGGCGTAGGTTTCCACTGCTCCCGGTTACTGCATCAGGGGGAGAGGGTCCAGATGGGTCAGGCACTGGTGGTGGGGTCAATCCTGGGTCACATGTTCCAGTGGGTGATTGTGCCCTTGTCGGAATGTTCCGACGTGGCAGAGGGATTGGGCGTGGCCGCGCTATTAGCACCACCTGGTCACTGTCTTCGTTGTAAAAGTGATCTCTCACAATCCTAGGGCGCTCAGCGACAGGGTGATCTGGCTGCGACGGATGTCGTGCACTGCAGCGTGGCACTGACCATTTTCCTAGTGGTGAAGCGGAAGTTGAGGCCAAATCTGGAGAGTGGCAGAGACGGTATATCCTTCATGCTGGAGGCGTCCGATGGCGAAATGGAGGCAGTAGATTTTAACCTCCGTGGAAAGAGTCAGGCTCCGATGGTAGTTGTAGTAACAGCACGAGGTCTCATTATGCAGACAACGCCATATGTGGTGGTAGAGCAAACTCGCTTACACCCTGCTCTGCAGCGCCAAATGTGGTGGTCGGTGGTAAGGTTGGAGTCAAGTACGACGCAAGGGCGAAGTCGAGTTACTTTCCCACACTTTATTGGCCGTTGGTACAAGCTCTTAGTAAGATGAACCTCTTGACCGGGTGGTGAATTGGTCTCTCTGACCCAGATGGAATGGGGTCTCCCTCTCGCTCTCTGACCCAGATGGAATGGGGTCTCCCGCTCTCTGACCCAGATGGAATGGGGTCTCCCTGCCTGTGTGCCGTCTCCCCATTATCAAGCGAATGCACGGACCTCACAGGAGCCAGGGGATGGATTGTTCCACAGATCCTAACCCATGGCTCCCAAGTCGTGCTTGTATTTGGAAGGAAACAGGAGTTACTTCATTGAACTCGCTTTGAAATTACTTCTTACAAATGTTGCCTCATTCAGCATAACACCGTCTATTGAATGAATCATATGCCGTTGCAAGTGCTTGTCTTACTTGAAAGGAAACATTAGATTTATACTCGAAATGTTACAATTCAGATGCCAGAGTGGGAGGACGGCGCACTAGCCAGGGGTCACGCTAATGCAAGGAGTGATTGACAGGGCAGCTGCACTAACAATCAGACCACAGGAGGGGTCACAGAGCGGTCAGCTGGTCAGCTTGCCTTACAGAAAGGATGTGGGGGGGGGGGGGGGGGGGTTGGAGAGAGGTCTGACACACAGGATTGGGGGGTGGGGAGACAGAAGC
>JAWQFJ010025811.1:110000-112500 GCA_034096865.1 Theodoxus fluviatilis | reverse complement strand
CATCATCATCATCATCATCATCATCATCATCATCATCATCATCATCATCATCATCATCATCATCATCATCATCATCATCATCATCATCATCATCATCATCATCATCATCATCATCATCATCATCATCATCATCATCATCATCGTCGTCGTCGTCGTCGTCGTCGTCGTCGTCGTCGTTGTCATCATCATCGTCGTCGTCGCCATCATCATCGTCTTCATCGTCGTCGTCGTCTTCAACGTCAACTGTTCATTGTAGTCATTGGATCTCTGCTGAAAACTTATCAAAAGAGGTTTTGACTTGTCCGCAGCGTTTCCATATTTCGTCAGGGAGACAAAGAGGAGAACATGCTCGCCCATTGAGAGAAAATTTAAACCCAAAATAAGTCATTCTAGACATGCCTAGAAGGGAAATATTTACCCTTAAATGCATCTTTGAATATCAAGAGAGTACATGGCATACTACTAGAAGAGAGTGAAATCATGCAGGTATTGAGAATCTTGATCAGGAAACTTTGACAGAAACCTTGCTCAAGAGTTTCGCCAGAGACAAGAAGACAGCTTCATGAAGCGTAGAGAACATTAAAGACCTTCGCACACAAGGCAATTCCACACGCCACACACGGACTGACAAAAAATATCCCAATGGCAGAGCGCTACTGACGCCTTTGCTCCACTATTGCCAGCCGTGATTGGCTGCCACAATGACGCTTGCGAGATTGCCAGGGTAAAATCGCCTCGTGTACGACGGCCTTAAGAA
This sequence comes from Theodoxus fluviatilis, assembly GCA_034096865.1. Classification (NCBI taxonomy): domain Eukaryota; kingdom Metazoa; phylum Mollusca; class Gastropoda; order Cycloneritida; family Neritidae; genus Theodoxus; species Theodoxus fluviatilis. Next base: position 111,743 of record JAWQFJ010025811.1, on the reverse strand, counting down.
GGCTCGACAGAATGACCGGAACGTGCGACTGTGAGGAGGGCGTTGAATTCTCGACGCACTCTAACTAAACAGTAAGAACCAATAGAATCAGTTCGCCGTGACAAGTGACAAGCCTGTAAGTTGGAATTCACATCCACGTTTGAGCTCTTGCGTTTGAGGTGACGACTCTTCTGTGAGTTGGAGGAAGGAATAAATCCACCGAGTGCCCCTACAGCCAGTTCTTCACTGATGTTTGCCAAGTCTTTGCAAATACTGGTCAAGTATTCGGTCAAAATTTGCCGGGTCTTGGGATATATTCGCTGAATATTTGTTCAAGTGTTCCGGTTCTTAATGGGTTTTCGCCAAGACTTGGCAAATGTTTGCCAAGACTTGGGATATTGGTTCGACAGGTAATGCCAATAGCTATTGGCGCGAGATATTCGTGAGATCCCCTGATACCACAATGGTGGAAAATAAATGTCGCTTCGTTTACAGTTACAGCCATTACACACTTACGGTATGGGCATGATGCTGATGGATGCCATATTGCAAATGTCTGTTGTTTGCGAATGCTTGGGTTTGGTTTCGTCAAGCTATGAAGAAGCTACAGATTTGCCAAGACTTGGCGCAGTAGTTGCTGAATTTTTGCCGAATGTTTGCCAAGAAGTAATTTGCCAAGACTTGGTAAATATTAGCCAAGTTGTACTTGTCATAACAACAGGCTTACGCCATTCGTAAGAGGCGAATGACTAGTGAATTCTTGACTTGACTTACCCTTACACCGACCAACTGTGGTTACTTTAGTGACCAACAGCCTTATGTAGCCTACAAAGGCTGATTGGCAGTAAACCTCTTCATTCTAGAAAGAGGCGGATGTCGCGCGGAAAAACGTTGTATCGTGAAAAACCGTCTCACGCGCATTTCTGTTGGATGATATAAATAACAGCGGCAACGTTTTGACGCCGTAAGACAGTGTTCTCTTTTATTCTGATCCGAATCTTCATAATGTTATCAAATTATTTAATCGCTATTCAATTTCAGGGAATAAAGTACTTTTCAGTTGTGAAGTAAACAAAAAAATCATTTCATAGAAATGTCACGCAATTAAAAAGTAACCACAAAGTGATGACTGAGACACGCTTTTTTCAGAGTAGGCGCTAATCCCTGCGTTCAGTTGAACTCGTCTTCATCTTTGCTACGATGTAGCAGTCTCAGGAGTTTCGATTGGTCGGTTTCTTTAATTACTTATAAAGCATGTTACCATTAAAAGTAGACGGTTTTGGAGGCCTTCTTTGGATATATGAATCCCCAAAATGATTTCACATTCAATTATATCCCTCTTGATAGAATAGACAACTTCATAAAAGCATTAGGGTCGAAAATCATTAATAAAAAAGGGAGATAACCATCACCAGTCATAAAGGAAGGTCAAGGGAAGCCCAAAATGTGTGTCGTTGCTACTTCGTTACAGGCATGGGTATAAATGCCGATGTTTACTACAGATATCAAACCAAGACATACACTCCACTCTGCCATAGTGATGAGAGCACGAAAACATTCATTTCGTCGAAATTTGGCAGCAATGGTATGTAAACTCCATGCTTCGAAGCATGCTCACCGTGCAAGTGCGTGGAGTGACTTCCAATTAGTTCTGTTTCGTATGAGCCAATCAAATGCGGCTACGGGTTCTGTAGTTTCATTGTTGCTAGGCACAGCAAGTGGCGCACTCTTGTGTGAAGCAGTTAGAGAGCCTTCTGAGATGCT
>JAWQFJ010025811.1:52500-102500 GCA_034096865.1 Theodoxus fluviatilis | reverse complement strand
ATGAAGTACAGTACCGCCGAGCAAGGCGTTTGTCACAAAACGCAGATACATTAACGCGGCCGGATCTTAGCATAACTCCCCGGGCGTGCGAGTCACGTGACTGTAATTCAAAACTCGGGTACAGTGTCGCCGAATGTTGGTGACAACGACTCTTTCAGCCAAGATAGGCATGCACTGTCTGACATGTCCCTTGCCCCTGCACCTGATCCTGCAAAGCCGGGGGGTGGGGGGTTGGGTGGGACTGGGTGGGACTATAGGATGAGAATGCAAGAGGGAGGAGGGGCGCGCGTAGGGGGGGGGGGGCGGGAGGAGGAAGAGAGGGTCAACGTAGTGCACTGCTGATAGCCTGCCTTTTTCCTGCTTTGACCTAAGTTTCCACACGAGGACAGACCAAGAATAGAGCTAAACGTGAGTCATATATCACGAGGAGTTCCCCCCTCCTCCCCCCCCCCCCCTCTTTGTTTTTTCTTCTTTCAAAATAAATGTCGTTTGGAAGGTTGTGTGTTTTCCTTCAAAAACAACCATTAATGGTTCGAAAGTTTTAATGTGAAATTTAACTCTTGAGTGGTTACGCTTCTAGGATTTCAGAGAGAGCACGATAGAGTGGAATGAGTGTTTCGATGGGGATCTGAGAAAGATCAGTTTCACGATAACAATATTCAGTTCATACAACATCTGGTTCTGACATCACTCTTATGTCTACTGTATTCCTTGTAATGTAGACATTGATAAAACATCGGAGGAAAGATATTAAAATTCAGATCAATAAGATACTATAATGAATGGCTCATTTAGCCACCGACAGTCATCGGATACGTTTTGAAACTTGGCACACAGAAACCTCGCAATGCTAACGTGAAGGTAAAGGTAATGCTTTTATGTAGCGAGTTTCCTCCATACCAGAGGCTCAAGTCGCCTTCACTTTATCCCCTGATCTTTGGGGCACTTGATCAAACCACACTGACGTCTGACAACAAACAGTGACCGTTAGAACACACACAGTCAGGTACCAGCACCAACTCCACCCCATGGGGAGCTTTCCACCCCGATGATGGTCCAGGTCTGCTTGCGAGGGTTAATGACGCTGCAGTGTGCCATCACTGCACCCTCTAAGTATCCGGTTTTACTCCTGCTGTTACCGCTAAGCTTTGTCCTTTCCATTCACTAACAACAGCCAAACCAGAATCCACCCTGGAGTCGATCTGCCTCACCCAGGATACATTTGATGTGCCTGAAGCTGGCCACCCTGGAGTCGATCTGCCTCACCCAGGATACATTTGATGTGCCTGAAGCTGGCCACCCTGGAGTCAGCCTCACCCAGGATACATTTGATGTGCCTGAAGCTGGCCACCCTGGAGTCGATCTACCTCACCCAGGATACATTTGATGTGCCTGAAGCTGGCCACCCTGGAGTCAGCCTCACCCAGGATACATTTGATGTGCCTGAAGCTGGCCACCCTGGTGTCAGCCTCATCCAGGATACATTTGATGTGCCTGAAGCTGGCCACCCTGGAGTCGATCTGCCTCACCCAGGATACATTTGATGTGCCTGAAGCTGGCCACCCTGGAGTCGATCTGCCTCACCCAGGATACATTTGATGTGCCTGAAGCTGGCCACCCTGGAGTCGATCTGCCTCACCCAGGATACATTTGATGTGCCTGAAGCTGGCCACCCTGGAGTCGATCTACCTCACCCAGGATACATTTGATGTGCCTGAAGCTGGCCACCCTGGAGTCAGCCTCACCCAGGATACATTTGATGTGCCTGAAGCTGGCCACCCTGGTGTCAGCCTCACCCAGGATACATTTGATGTGCCTGAAGCTGGCCACCCTGGTGTCGATCTGCCTCACCCAGGATACATTTGATGTGCCTGAAGCTGGCCACCCTGGTATCGATCTACCTCACCCAGGATACATTTGATGTGCCTGAAGCTGGCCACCCTGGAGTCGATCTACCTCACCCAGGATACATTTGATGTGCCTGAAGCTGGCCACCCTGGTGTCAGCCTCACCCAGGATACATTTGATGTGCCTGAAGCTGGCCACCCTGGAGTAAGCTTCACCCAGGATACATTTGATGTGCCTGAAGCTGGCCACCCTGGAGTAAGCTTCACCCAGGATACATTTGATGTGCCTGAAGCTGGCCACCCTGGTATCGATCTACCTCACCCAGGATACATTTGATGTGCCTGAAGCTGGCCACCCTGGTATCGATCTACCTCACCCAGGATACATTTGATGTGCCTGAAGCTGGCCACCCTGGAGTCGATCTACCTCACCCAGGATACATTTGATGTGCCTGAAGCTGGCCACCCTGGTATCGATCTACCTCACCCAGGATACATTTGATGTGCCTGAAGCTGGCCACTCTCACCCAGGATACATTTGATGTGCCTGAAGCTGGCCACCCTGGTATCGATCTACCTCACCCAGGATACATTTGATGTGCCTGAAGCTGGCCACCCTGGAGTCAGCCTCACCCAGGATACATTTGATGTGCCTGAAGCTGGCCACCCTGGAGTAAGCTTCACCCAGGATACATTTGATGTGCCTGAAGCTGGTTACCCTGGAGGCGATCTGCCTCACGCAGGATACATTTGATGTGCCTGAAGCTGGCCACCCTGGAGTAAGCTTCACCCAGGATACATTTGATGTGCCTGAAGCTGGCCACTCTGGTATCGATCTACCTCACCCAGGATACATTTGATGTGCCTGAAGCTGGCCACCCTGGTATCGATCTACCTCACCCAGGATACATTTGATGTGCCTGAAGCTGGCCACCCTGGAGTCGATCTACCTCACCCAGGATACATTTGATGTGCCTGAAGCTGGCCACCCTGGTATCGATCTACCTCACCCAGGATACATTTGATGTGCCTGAAGCTGGCCACTCTCACCCAGGATACATTTGATGTGCCTGAAGCTGGCCACCCTGGTATCGATCTACCTCACCCAGGATACATTTGATGTGCCTGAAGCTGGCCACCCTGGAGTCAGCCTCACCCAGGATACATTTGATGTGCCTGAAGCTGGCCACCCTGGAGTAAGCTTCACCCAGGATACATTTGATGTGCCTGAAGCTGGTTACCCTGGAGGCGATCTGCCTCACGCAGGATACATTTGATGTGCCTGAAGCTGGCCACCCTGGTGTCAGTCTCACCCAGGATACATTTGATGTGCCTGAAGCTGGTTACCCTGCAGGCGATCTGCCTCACCCAGGATACATTTGATGTGCCTGAAGCTGGCCACCCTGGAGTCGATCAGCCTCACCCAGGATACATTTGATGTGCCTGAAGCTGGCCACCCTGGAGTCAGCCTCACCCAGGATACATTTGATGTGCCTGAAGCTGGCCACCCTGGAGTCAGCCTCACCCAGGATACATTTGATGTGCCTGAAGCTGGCCACCCTGGAGTCAGCCTCACCCAGGATACATTTGATGTGCCTGAAGCTGGCCACCCTGGAGTCGATCAGCCCCACCCAGGATACATTTGATGTGCCTGAAGCTGGCAGCCCTGGAGTCAGCCTCACCCAGGATACATTTGATGTGCCTGAAGCTGGCCACCCTGGAGTCAGCCTCACCCAGGATACATTTGATGTGCCTGAAGCTGGCCACCCTGGAGTAAGCTTCACCCAGGATACATTTGATGTGCCTGAAGCTGGCCACCCTGGAGTAAGCTTCACCCAGGATACATTTGATGTGCCTGACGCTGGCCACCATGGAGTCGATCTGCCTCACCCAGGATACATTTGATGTGCCTGAAGCTGGCCACCCTCACCCAGGATACATTTGATGTGCCTGAAGCTGGCCATCCTGGAGTCAGCCTCACCCAGGATACATTTGATGTGCCTGAAGCTGGCCACCCTGGAGTAAGCTTCACCCAGGATACATTTGATGTGCCTGAAGCTGGCCACCCTGGAGTCAGCCTCACCCAGGATACATTTGATGTGCCTGAAGCTGGCCACCCTGGAGTCGATCTGCCTCACGCAGGATACTTTTGATGTGCCTGAAGCTGGCCACCCTGGTGTCGATCTGCCTCACCCAGGATACATTTGATGTGCCTGAAGCTGGCCACCCTGGTATCGATCTACCTCACCCAGGATACATTTGATGTGCCTGAAGCTGGCCACCCTGGAGTCGATCTACCTCACCCAGGATACATTTGATGTGCCTGAAGCTGGCCACCCTGGTGTCAGCCTCACCCAGGATACATTTGATGTGCCTGAAGCTGGCCACCCTGGAGTAAGCTTCACCCAGAATACATTTGATGTGCCTGAAGCTGGCCACCCTGGAGTAAGCTTCACCCAGGATACATTTGATGTGCCTGAAGTTGGCCACCCTGGTATCGATCTACCTTACCCAGGATACATTTGATGTGCCTGAAGCTGGCCACCCTGGTATCGATCTACCTCACCCAGGATACATTTGATGTGCCTGAAGCTGGCCACCCTGGAGTCGATCTACCTCACCCAGGATACATTTGATGTGCCTGAAGCTGGCCACCCTGGTATCGATCTACCTCACCCAGGATACATTTGATGTGCCTGAAGCTGGCCACTCTCACCCAGGATACATTTGATGTGCCTGAAGCTGGCCACCCTGGTATCGATCTACCTCACCCAGGATACATTTGATGTGCCTGAAGCTGGCCACCCTGGAGTCAGCCTCACCCAGGATACATTTGATGTGCCTGAAGCTGGCCACCCTGGAGTAAACTTCACCCAGGATACATTTGATGTGCCTGAAGCTGGTTACCCTGGAGGCGATCTGCCTCACGCAGGATACATTTGATGTGCCTGAAGCTGGCCACCCTGGTGTCAGTCTCACCCAGGATACATTTGATGTGCCTGAAGCTGGTTACCCTGCAGGCGATCTGCCTCACCCAGGATACATTTGATGTGCCTGAAGCTGGCCACCCTGGAGTCGATCAGCCTCACCCAGGATACTTTTGATGTGCCTGAAGCTGGCCACCCTGGAGTCAGTCTCACCCAGGATACTTTTGATGTGCCTGAAGCTGGCCACCCTGGAGTCAGCCTCACCCAGGATACTTTTGATGTGCCTGAAGCTGGCCACCCTGGAGTCAGCCTCACCCAGGATACATTTGATGTGCCTGAAGCTGGCCACCCTGGAGTCGATCAGCCCCACCCAGGATACATTTGATGTGCCTGAAGCTGGCCACCCTGGAGTCAGCCTCACCCAGGATACATTTGATGTGCCTGAAGCTGGCCACCCTGGAGTCAGCCTCACCCAGGATACATTTGATGTACCTGAAGCTGGCCACCCTGGAGTAAGCTTCACCCAGGATACATTTGATGTGCCTGAAGCTGGCCACCCTGGAGTAAGCTTCACCCAGGATACATTTGATGTGCCTGACGCTGGCCACCATGGAGTCGATCTGCCTCACCCAGGATACATTTGATGTGCCTGAAGCTGGCCACCCTCACCCAGGATACATTTGATGTGCCTGAAGCTGGCCATCCTGGAGTCAGCCTCACCCAGGATACATTTGATGTGCCTGAAGCTGGCCACCCTGGAGTAAGCTTCACCCAGGATACATTTGATGTGCCTGAAGCTGGCCACCCTGGAGTAAGCTTCACCCAGGATACATTTGATGTGCCTGAAGCTGGCCACCCTGGAGTCAGCCTCACCCAGGATACATTTGATGTGCCTGAAGCTGGCCACCCTGGAGTCGATCTGCCTCACGCAGGATACTTTTGATGTGCCTGAAGCTGGCCACCCTGGAGTCAGCCTTACCCAGGATACATTTGATGTGCCTGAAGCTGGCCACCCTGGTGTCAGTCTCACCCAGGATACATTTGATGTGCCTGAAGCTGGCCACCCTGGAGTAAGCTTCACCCAGGATACATTTGATGTGCCTGAAGCTGGCCACCGTGGTGTCAGCCTCACCCAGGATACATTTGATGTGCCTGAAGCTGGCCACCCTGGAGTAAGCTTCACCCAGGATACTTTTGATGTGCCTGAAGCTGGCCACCCTGGTGTCAGCCTCACCCAGGATACATTTGATGTGCCTGAAGCTGGCCACCCTGGAGTCAGCCTCACCCAGGATACATTTGATGTGCCTGAAGCTGGCCACCCTGGTGTCAGCCTCACCCAGGATACTTTTGATGTGCCTGAAGCTGGCCACCCTGGAGTCAGCCTCACCCAGGATACTTTTGATGTGCCTGAAGCTGGCCATCCTGGTGTCAGCCTCACCCAGGATACATTTGATGTGCCTGAAGCTGGCCACCCTGGAGTCAGCCTCACCCAGGATACATTTGATGTGCCTGAAGCTGGCCACCATGGAGTCGATCTGCCTCACCCAGGATACATTTGATGTGCCTGAAGCTGGCCACCATGGAGTCGATCTGCCTCACCCAGGATACATTTGATGTGCCTGAAGCTGGCCACCCTGGAGTCGATCTGCCTCACCCAGGATACATTTGATGTGCCTGAAGCTGGCCACCCTGGAGTCAGCCTCACCCAGGATACATTTGATGTGCCTGAAGCTGGCCACCCTGGAGTCGATCTGCCTCACCCAGGATACATTTGATGTGCCTGAAGCTGGCCACCCTGGAGTCGATCTGCCTCACCCAGGATACATTTGATGTGCCTGAAGCTGGCCACCCTGGAGTCAGCCTCACCCAGGATACATTTGATGTGCCTGAAGCTGGCCACCCTGGAGTCAGTCTCACCCAGGATACATTTGATGTGCCTGAAGCTGGCCACCCTGGAGTCTGCCTCACCCAGGATACATTTGATGTGCCTGAAGCTGGCCACCCTGGAGTCGATCAGCCTCACCCAGGATACATTTGATGTGCCTGAAGCTGGCCACCCTGGAGTCTGCCTCACCCAGGATACATTTGATGTGCCTGAAGCTGGCCACCCTGGAGTCTGCCTCACCCAGGATACATTTGATGTGCCTGACGCTGGCCACCCTGGAGTCGATCTACCTCACCCAGGATACATTTGATGTGCCTGAAGCTGGCCACCCTGGAGTCAGCCTCACCCAGGATACATTTGATGTGCCTGAAGCTGGCCACCCTGGAGTCGATCTGCCTCACCCAGGATACATTTGATGTGCCTGAAGCTGGCCACCCTGGAGTCGATCTACCTCACCCAGGATACATTTGATGTGCCTGAAGCTGGCCACCCTGGAGTCAGCCTCACCCAGGATACATGTGATGTGCCTGAAGCTGGCCACCCTGGAGTCGATCAGCTTCACCCAGGATACATTTGATGTGCCTGAAGCTGGCCACCCTGGTGTCAGCCCCACCCAGGATACATTTGATGTGCCTGAAGCTGGCCACCCTGGAGTCGATCAGCCTCACCCAGGATACATTTGATGTGCCTGACGCTGGCCACCATGGAGTCGATCTGCCTCACCCAGGATACATTTGATGTGCCTGAAGCTGGCCACCCTCACCCAGGATACATTTGATGTGCCTGAAGCTGGCCATCCTGGAGTCAGCCTCACCCAGGATACATTTGATGTGCCTGAAGCTGGCCACCCTGGAGTAAGCTTCACCCAGGATACATTTGATGTGCCTGAAGCTGGCCACCCTGGAGTAAGCTTCACCCAGGATACATTTGATGTGCCTGAAGCTGGCCACCCTGGAGTCAGCCTCACCCAGGATACATTTGATGTGCCTGAAGCTGGCCACCCTGGAGTCGATCTGCCTCACGCAGGATACTTTTGATGTGCCTGAAGCTGGCCACCCTGGAGTCAGCCTTACCCAGGATACATTTGATGTGCCTGAAGCTGGCCACCCTGGTGTCAGTCTCACCCAGGATACATTTGATGTGCCTGAAGCTGGCCACCCTGGAGTAAGCTTCACCCAGGATACATTTGATGTGCCTGAAGCTGGCCACCGTGGTGTCAGCCTCACCCAGGATACATTTGATGTGCCTGAAGCTGGCCACCCTGGAGTAAGCTTCACCCAGGATACTTTTGATGTGCCTGAAGCTGGCCACCGTGGTGTCAGCCTCACCCAGGATACATTTGATGTGCCTGAAGCTGGCCACCCTGGAGTCAGCCTCACCCAGGATACATTTGATGTGCCTGAAGCTGGCCACCCTGGTGTCAGCCTCACCCAGGATACTTTTGATGTGCCTGAAGCTGGCCACCCTGGAGTCAGCCTCACCCAGGATACTTTTGATGTGCCTGAAGCTGGCCATCCTGGTGTCAGCCTCACCCAGGATACATTTGATGTGCCTGAAGCTGGCCACCCTGGAGTCAGCCTCACCCAGGATACATTTGATGTGCCTGAAGCTGGCCACCATGGAGTCGATCTGCCTCACCCAGGATACATTTGATGTGCCTGAAGCTGGCCACCATGGAGTCGATCTGCCTCACCCAGGATACATTTGATGTGCCTGAAGCTGGCCACCCTGGAGTCGATCTGCCTCACCCAGGATACATTTGATGTGCCTGAAGCTGGCCACCCTGGAGTCAGCCTCACCCAGGATACATTTGATGTGCCTGAAGCTGGCCACCATGGAGTCGATCTGCCTCACCCAGGATACATTTGATGTGCCTGAAGCTGGCCACCCTGGAGTCGATCTGCCTCACCCAGGATACATTTGATGTGCCTGAAGCTGGCCACCCTGGAGTCAGCCTCACCCAGGATACATTTGATGTGCCTGAAGCTGGCCACCCTGGAGTCAGTCTCACCCAGGATACATTTGATGTGCCTGAAGCTGGCCACCCTGGAGTCTGCCTCACCCAGGATACATTTGATGTGCCTGAAGCTGGCCACCCTGGAGTCGATCAGCCTCACCCAGGATACATTTGATGTGCCTGAAGCTGGCCACCCTGGAGTCTGCCTCACCCAGGATACATTTGATGTGCCTGAAGCTGGCCACCCTGGAGTCTGCCTCACCCAGGATACATTTGATGTGCCTGACGCTGGCCACCCTGGAGTCGATCTACCTCACCCAGGATACATTTGATGTGCCTGAAGCTGGCCACCCTGGAGTCAGCCTCACCCAGGATACATTTGATGTGCCTGAAGCTGGCCACCCTGGAGTCGATCAGCCTCACCCAGGATACATTTGATGTGCCTGAAGCTGGCCACCCTGGAGTCGATCTACCTCACCCAGGATACATTTGATGTGCCTGAAGCTGGCCACCCTGGAGTCAGCCTCACCCAGGATACATGTGATGTGCCTGAAGCTGGCCACCCTGGAGTCGATCAGCTTCACCCAGGATACATTTGATGTGCCTGAAGCTGGCCACCCTGGTGTCAGCCCCACCCAGGATACATTTGATGTGCCTGAAGCTGGCCACCCTGGAGTCGATCAGCCTCACCCAGGATACATTTGATGTGCCTGAAGCTGGCCACCCTGGAGTCAGCCTCACCCAGGATACATTTGATGTGCCTGAAGCTGGCCACCCTGGAGTCGATCAGCCTCACCCAGGATACATTTGATGTGCCTGAAGCTGGCCACCCTGGTGTCAGCCTCACCCAGGATACATTTGATGTGCCTGAAGCTGGCCACCCTGGAGTCGATCAGCCTCACCCAGGATACATTTGATGTGCCTGAAGCTGGCCACCCTGGTGTCAGCCTCACCCAGGATACATTTGATGTGCCTGAAGCTGGCCACCCTGGAGTCGATCTGCCTCACCCAGGATACATTTGATGTGCCTGAAGCTGGCCACCCTGGAGTCAGCCTCACCCAGGATACATTTGATGTGCCTGAAGCTGGCCACCCTGGAGTCAGCCTCACCCAGGATACATTTGATGTGCCTGAAGCTGGCCACCCTGGAGTCGATCTACCTCACCCAGGATACATTTGATGTGCCTGAAGCTGGCCACCCTGGAGTCAGCCTCACCAGGATACATTTGATGTGCCTGAAGCTGGCCACCCTGGAGTCGATCAGCCTCACCCAGGATACATTTGATGTGCCTGAAGATGGCCACCCTGGTACGTCAGCCTCACCCAGGATACATTTGATGTGCCTGAAGCTGGCCACCCTGGATGTCAGCCTCACCCAGGATACATTTGATGTGCCTGAAGCTGGCCACCCTGGAGTCACGCCTCACCCAGGATACATTTGATGTGCCTGAAGCTGGCCACCCTGGGTGATCAGACTCACCCAGGACACATTTGATGTGCTGAAGCTGGCCACCCTGGTGTCAGATTCACCCAGGATACATTGATGTACCTGAAGCTGGCCACCCTGGAGTCAGCCTCACCCAGGATACATTTGATGTGCCTGAAGCTGGCCACCCTGGAGTCAGCCTCACCCAGGATACATTTGATGTGCCTGAAGCTGGCCACCCTGGAGTCACGCAGCCCCACCCCAGCGATAAATCGTTCCGATCCGCCCGCCCCCCCCCCCCCCCCTCCACCTGTGGCCCCCCTACCCGACCGCAAACCCGTCTCCCCCCCCCGGCCCCAGCACACGGACACCAACGGCTCCCCCTCAGGCCCCTGCACCCAGGACTACCCCCCTCACCGGTTGACCCTCCCCACCCCCCCCCGCCCCACAATCCCCCCCCCCTCCCCCACCCCCTGCTGGTCCCCCCAATCCTCCCCACCCTCTGAACGCCCCTCGGCCACCCCTTCGGACGTCAGCCCTCACCCCAGGAGCTCACATCATTTCGCACCTCCCCCCCCCGCCCCACTACCCCTCCTCATTTTCTTCTCCCTCCTGTGCCTCGGCACACGCTCCCCCGGCCCGACTCCCACATGCACCTGGCCAGTGCAAAGCTCGCATCACCGCAGCCGGAATAACTATTTGCATGCTTTACGCCTGACAGCTCGGTTCCCCTACCCCCCCTCGGCACCGTTCCTACACAAGCTTTCACCCCAGCCGATACATATTGATTGTGCCCTCGGGACCGCTACTCGGCCCCACCACGGAACGTGCACTTCTGCCTCTCAACCACCCAGCCCGCCCCGCGATACACTGTGACTGTGACCTGAAACGCTCCGGCACCACCCCCTCACCCAAGGATTACCACTCTTGACCCCCCCCCCCCCCCCCCCCCCCACCCTGCCTGCTCCTCCGCCCCCCCCCTGCACATTCCCCCTCCCTACTGTTCCAACCTAGCTGGCCCCCTACCTGGACTCCCACCGCAGCCTGCACCCGCGATACCATCCTTGACTCGTGCCCCTCAGAACGCTAGGACACCCCCCACTCGGCACAACCGCTAACGCATCTCACCCACGCGATACATTTTGACCTCCACCCCCCCCCCCCCCTCAACCCCCCCCCCCCCCCCCCCCCCACCGCCGGCCTGAACGCTCCCCCTCCCGAGCCCTCACCTGGAGTCCCACGCTCTACCCCCACGGATTACTTTGTCAGCGTGACTCGCACATCAGCGCCCCCCGCGCCCCTTTACCCCCTGGAGTCGATTCCCCCCCCCCCTCCGGCCCCCTCACCGCCCCCCACCCCACACGCGGTATTCACTCCTTTGACCCTGCTGCCACTCCCCCTCGCCCTCCGACCCCCAGCCTCCCGGCCCACCCCCCCCTCCCCCCCCCCCCCCGCGTCTTCGGACTCGACCTTCCCCTCCGCCCCCCCCTCCCCCCACTCCCCACGCGACTACCATCGTCGACCTCCACCTGCCACCCACCCCCCCCCCCCGGTCCCCACCCCCCCCACTCCCCCCCCCCATTCCCCCCGCTCGCCAGCCCCCCCCGGAACGCCTGGCCACGCCATTCCCTACGGCTCTATCCCCGACCCCGTCTCACCCCTCACCCCACCCCCACCCATCCGCGATACATCGTTGACGTCTGCCCTCGTCCCCCGCTCGAACCCACCCAGCTCAGCGGCCGCAACGCCCCCCCCCCCCCCCCCCCCCCCCCCCCCGTCCCCCCCCACTCCAGGAGTCGATCGCACCTACCCCTTCACCCACGGATACAATTTGACACACCCCCCCTTCCCCCCGCCCCCCCCCTCCCCCCCCCCCTCTCCCCCCCCCCCCCCCCCTCCCTCCGCTGCCCCCGCGCCCCCAACCGTACTCCCCCCACCCCCCCCCTTGCCCCCCCCCCCCTCCCTCCCTCGCCCCCTACCGAGCGCCCCCCTCGACAGCTCCCCGGCCCCCCCCACCCACTCCCCCCGCCAGTCACCTCCCTCCCCCTCACCCAGGATACCCATCTCCCTCCCGACCCTCCCCCCCCCCCCCCCCCCCCTCCGTACGCCCCCCCCCCCCCCCCCCCCCCCCCCCCCTCCCCCCCCCCCCCCCTCCCCCCCCCCCCCCCCTCCCCCCCCCCCCCCCCACCCCCCCCCCCCCCCCGCCGCAACCACCCCCCCCCCCCCCCCGCCCCCCGCCGCCCCCCCCCCCCCCCCCCCCCCCCACCACACCCCCCCCTGCCCCCCCCCACCCCCCCCCCCCCCCCCCCTTCCCCATCTTTGCTGTGCCAGCTGAGCAATTAATTTGCGCGTTCGCAGCACACACACCCCACCCCACCCCCCCGGTTCCTAAAAAAAGTAACCCCCCCCCCAAAAAAAAATTAACTGATCCGCCCCTGACGACGAATTATTGTTGGCTGATTTTCACCACTGTGTAGCGATCAGTGCGTGAATAAAGTTTATCGAAGACGACCACCAGCGTTTGTAACTCCGATTTCCCAGCGCAAGCTAGGAGAACCCCCGTACATCAGGATATTGCAAGAGAAGAGTGCAACAAATGAATAAGTGCACACACACACGCGCGCGCGCGCACACACACCCACCCACACACACGCACGCACGCACACGCACACACACTCACACACACACACACACACACACACACACAGAACGCACAGAGGATCACACACACACGCACGCACACATACACAAACAGTGAAACACACGCTCACACACACGCGCAAACACACACACACACACTTGCGCGCGCGCGCACACACACGCACAAAGCGGGGGAACCTGCATTGTTTCAGAAGGTCACAGCGCGGACAGAAATTTTCCTTCAGCTGTGGTAACGAAAGTCATGTAGTTCAGGAAGGCGCGAGACGGTCTGAGCGCAGTTCTCTCCCCTCATTGACTGACTGACTGACTTCTCGACGTGGTAAACACGCGCACTTCAGTCCACTGTGCTGGTCGAGGTTGCATCCTGCAGACTTGCTCTGATTATCTTGCGGTGCGTTTCGAGGGTCTGTCACGCAAGATGCTCAGGGATAGTCTCAAGCGGCTTCTCAGGTGAGGCAGGATGTCGAAAATATATGTTCCTTTGCCCCTCCCTAGTCTCGGGACGTTGTAATGTTCCGTCGGCCGTGCAGGGGTCACTTGAGTCGACTCGCAGTGGCGCGGCTTTCCGTGTTTACACGAAAGGACGACCCACCTCGCAGTTTAATGTGAGCAACTTGTGATAATGAGAAGTCGTGTGGGGACAGATACGAAGACTCGAAATTATCGAAAACAATGCGTACAGAGAGTATTAAGTGCACTTTTAGTCATGAATCTGGGCTCGATGTGTGACGAGCGATAGAGGCAAACCCTCGTAACATATTACATAGACGGCCTCCCGTGCTATTACTCTGGGCTGGCGTCCTGATTTCACCTCACGAACAGCTCGCTGAGGCCGACTGACATATGCAGTCTGTTATCATAACATGAACACCGAACAAAAGTTGCAAGATGGAAGTAGCGTTGGATTTTCAACCAGTTTGTTTAATGTGCATGCACAACATGATGTGCTGTTAGTGATGCACGGTAGAGATGACGCTGTAGTGTAGGTCTATCGGCTTCAGGGCTGCTGTTGCTGCTGCTTAACGCAGCACGGCGCTGACACACTAGGTGTGGCCAAAGACGGTCTTTGGTGTGGCTGCGTTCTCCTGAGCGTCCACTAGCAAGCTGGAAGCAACTTTTAATTAGTTGCCTAAGCGATCGATGGGTGACCAATACCATATGGAAGACAATGTGTGTTGCATGGTTGTCTCTACATGCCGCAGTGCCTGACCACGTGATGGATATAACATTTCACCCGCCAGGTCCATCACGTTTCTGCTCGGGTTTGTGGGACCATGGGGTGGGGGCAAGAATCGACCTACCGCATCGTTCTTGGTGATTCGATTGGATTAGTAGTAGGCCAACAACGAAGGAAAGTGTGTCTGCCTTGACTTGTTCTTAAATCCTAACAAGCTTTAAATATTTTTTGTGATAAATTGCTTTAAATAGCCAACAAAAGCTTATAGGCCACCAAACTCCAACCGTCATGGATGGTTTGTATCTGTTAATGCCTTCTTGATTGTTTGTTGAATGAAGCTGAGAGGAAGTTAGATTAGGGGGGGGGGGGGGGGGGGGGGGGGGGGGGATTGTTGTTGTGATAACAAGGGGAAAAACGGGGGGTCAGTAGGTCGACTTGAGCTTTTTTTGCTTGTTGATAAAAGACCAGATTGAACTAAATCGAATTTCTTTATATTATAGCTGAGAATGCTTTAAAAATGTAAATAGTGGATTCCTAGAGTTTTCATAGGGCAGGGAAGATGGGGCTACATGAAGTTTGATTTTTACATTTTTTCCACTTTTGAAAAAAGTTTAGGGTCAGCAGAAAAAAGTAGGCCTATGGGCTGGATTACCATAACTGCAAGTTTTGTTTTTTAATTTTGTACTTTGGTCTTTATCAAAGAATTGAAGGTAAACAATCAACTGCATGCTGCCCCATCTTCCCTGCCCTATGAGCACTGGGGGAATCCACTATATATCATTTATATGTTATAAAAAAGCATTTTCAGTTAAAGAATTTTTTTTTTTAATCTGGCCTCTTCCAAAAATAAAAATTAAAAACAGAAGGAAAAAGTTCAGGCTGACCTACTGACCTTATTTTGGGGGGTCATGTTACCATAACCACAACTTAAGTATTTTTGTTGGCCTATGGTGAAAAGATAAGCTCAAAAGAGAGATGTCCACTGAACAGATGGGGGTACTGCTTCCAGAAAACAGAAACCTTGGAGCACTATGAACCTGCTTTCTTACTTCGTTTGAAATAACTATTCCATCAACCTTCCATTTTTTAATATCATTTGGACGTCTTTGCTCCAGCCAGCAACCCCCTCAGTGGTGTATCTGTTGTTGTGTGATGCAGGGCCTATGCCACGCTCAACCTGCGCATGGCTGTGTTGGACAACATGGGTGAGGCCAACATAGTCTTGCCTGGCCTTCGATACGATGACGTCACCTTCTCAGGTCAGTGACTGCTTCTTGGTAACTGACTTTATTTAAATCAGACTCTAATAGACAGGAGGCAAGCAAAGAGACTCATGCATATCTGCACATACACATACATGCATGCACATGTTCACACACATGTATGCACATGTGCTAGTGTGTATGAATGAAAGTTGAAACCTAAATGACTTGATCAAAAAGGGAAATAGAATAAAGTGTCAATAATTTCAAGAAAAGGTACCTAATACATGAATATGGATAGCTAATATGTCCAACATGTGGACAAACATGTGCCCATGCACATAAGCGCATGCACACACACACACATATACAAACACATACACACACACACACACATATATACAAACACACATACACATATACAAATACACACACACACACACCTACATACAAACACATACACACACAGAGAAAAGACCAAAGAGGGTTTATAAACATTTACACTAAAACCAAGGAGGTGTTGCGAAGGAATGAAATGCCTGCGGATGTGAATGTGATGTAAAAGTGCCTGTGGAAGGTTCGAGGGGCTTTCCCTCCTTTGTCAGTAGGAGGGGGGTCAGAATGAGTCAGCACATCCTTTGTCTGTGAGAGGGGGTGGAGGCGATTTCTGCCTGGTCAGCGCGCAGAGGGTGAGGGCGAGTCAGCGGAGTGCTGGGTGGGGAGTGGGGGACTGGAAACTCCCCATCCCCGTACGCAGTAGGCATCTGACCACCGATTGGCCCTCGAGTATGCCCATGTGGCAGGGCAGGGGTCGCTGGACATACTCTCGAACCCAAAGCACGGCACTATATATTCGCATGTACATAAGACTAGAGGTGACTGAGACTGGAGGAGAGACTGGTGACGGGCAGCGAGTGCTTGGAAGGCTGTCGGTACCGTATTGAGGCGCAGCCTGTCCAGCACGGGTCACTGGAAGCTGAGAGCGCAGAAGAGGCTGTCGGTGCCATATTAAGGCGCAGCCTGAGCAGCACAAGTGACCACTGTTGGTGCATGAGTGATTGCTAGAAGCGTTGACCAGTCCGGAAATAAACATCCTGTAGAAAACACACACCTGTCCTGCTTTTACTTTCCTGGCGCAAGCTGGGACGGACCGCAAGTTAAAGACCTGGGCCCGTATTCACAACGGCGATTTATCTTTTTAACACTTGATTTATCCCCTAAGCCCCGGCTATCTTGATCGGTTAGATAAGGTACGCTCGTCAGAGGATCCTAGGTTGCGCTTTGCTATATATACTGGTTTCCAGCCAAGGGAGAGCGGAACAGGCAGTCGGAATCGTCTGAGTTTAGAGATAAATCGAAGTTAAAATAAATCGCCGATAAATCGCCATTGTGAATACGGGCCCAGGTGCACACAACAGAGGTTTTCATTTTCACACAAAGAAGGCAGATTTGGGTCTTTGTCAAAACACGAAACAGGAAACAACCCATTTCTTCTCTCGGAAACTCATTACTGCACATCTGCTGCAACTGTCATTTTCTGTCATTTCATGCAACAGATTTGTGGTGTTGTTCCCCAGGTCAGCCCGACATCTGGCGTTTGTTTGACCTGGTGAATCGCGTGGAGCACGCAGCCATGCATGCCGACTACAGCTACCTGGACTTCCATTCGCTCTCCACCATGGGTTTTGGAGTCCTGTCCAAGGCAGTGCAGGTTTGCGCTCCGTGTTTTTCACTCGACCCAGGGATGTTCAAAAGTGTTATGGTTAACTAACTTGCCTGGCTAGTTGCACATAAAATTTACTAGCCCGCAAACTTGTTTACGAGCCTGCCTTCCATACACTAATGAGTCAAGTGAATGCGCAAAGTTTCACAGTAAACTTACTTAGCATGTCTATTTTGAAGATGATGTAGCTTGTAAAATTGTTGTGCATAAATTAACATCAACAAATCATTACCAGCTTGAAACACCCCTGTGGGTTCGGGGTAAGAATTGACCCACCGTGTCTCCCTACGCGATCAGTAAGAGGGGAATATCTAGGGACACCGTGACTTGATTTGCATTAACAATCCCGTTTTCTCCTGTCCCAGGGATTGAACCATGGCATTGCGCTTTGCACATAATAAAGAAATAAAAATTTATATAAAATTTGCAAAATAGTTTTAAAGGGCCTTGAAAAGTTATAAAATTTTGGCTAAAACTGAAGAGTCATGGGAAAGATGTGAAATTTCTGTATCTGCCGATGTTTTTTTGACTCACATGCGAAGCAAAAGTGAGTCTATGTACTGATCCGTGTCGTCCGTCCGGGCGTCCGTCCGTCCGGGCGTCCGGGCGTAAAAAACTTAAACGTTGGATTTTTCTCGGAGACTATTAAGTCTATCAACACCAAATGTGGCATGATGGTGTATGATGACAAGGCCTCAAAAAACATACATAGTGACTTGACCTTGCTGCAAGGTCAAGGTCACAGGAGCCATAAATGTGGTCTCAAAAACAGTCATTTTTCACATTTTCCCAATTTTCTCCCACGTTATTAAGAATGGCGACCTTAGCTAAAGTGGTATATAGGTCAAAGCAAGCCCTATCTTTTGATACCAGTTTGGTTGACCTTGCTTCAAGGTCAAGGTCACAGGAGCTCTTCAAAGTTGGATTGTATACATATTTTGAAGTGACCTTGACCCTGAACTATGGAAGATAACTGTTTCAAACTTAATAATTATGTGGGGCACATGTTATACTTTCATCATGAGACACATTTGGTCACATATCATCAAGGTCAAGGTCACTTTGACCCTTATGAAATGTGACCAAAATGGGGTAGTGAACCACTAAAAGTGACTATATCTCATGGTAGAAAGTGCCAATAAGCACCATTGTGCTTCCTATGTCTTGAATTAACAGCTTTGTGTTGCATGACCTTGGATGACCTTGACCTTGGGTCAAGGTCACATGTATTTTGGTAGGAAAAATGTGTAAAGCATTTCTTTGTGTATGATGTCATTGGTAGGTTTAGTTGTTTGACCTTGACCTTGAATGTCACCTGAAGGTCAAGGTCATATAAAGGTCAAGGTCAAGCATGTGAGTCGTATGGGCTTTGCCCTTCTTGTTTCATTTGTGCTCATTAGCATGCCATATTTTTCACCTTTGAAAGTCTTTGATATTTTACCACCCTGTCTTTTTATACATTCAATTTATTCAGATTTCAATTTCAGCTCTCTAGCAGTGCAAAACAAGTTGTACATTTTCGCTGATTTATGCAAGATTTTTTTTGGGGAGTATTTCTAAGTCATGGAAATGTCATGGAAAAGTTAGGAAATTTGTTTCTTGGAAGTATGCGGGAACTCTGTAACAAGGTATCCCAATGCATTGTAAACATGGCGGAAAGTTGAGGAATCTCCTTTTACTTTTAGGATGAATTGTTGTTTTTTGATCCGTCACACAGAGGGCAAGGTGCATCATAGATGCTCACCTCATACATTCATACTCATTCAAGTGCACCCAGGGTTACAACACACAGTCATGACACAGGGGAGCCGCCGACTGGGAAATAGCACGAAAGAATCCAGATTTCTCCCGTCCCAGGGATTGAACTTCGACACTGTGTCTTGCACATAATCAAAGCTCAATGTATTCTGCAGCTCCACATTCGACCCAACTTCTATGAGCACACCACTCCCAAGGCTCCGCTGGACCTGCGGCTGCGGCTGGTGCACATTGGAAACAGAACCTTCACCTCAGCAGTGGACGTGTGCGTTGGTGGCCGCTCCCAGCCCTCGGCCCGCGTCATGACTCTCTTCACTTTGGTGCAGTCAGAAACATTGGAACCTGAGTCGGTAGGTTACATGGTAGTCAGAATGCCTGCAAGTGTGGTTCTGGTCTGCTGATTGAGATACTCCATTGGCAGTTGTTGGCTTTTCAGATGAAGTGTTCAAAAGTGCTTAGATCCTAGAGCTACATGTTTCCATCTGCCACTGGGGAACCAGAGCCAGTAGGCTGTGTAGTAGAGGGGTTGCTGGGAAGTGGAGCTTAGGTAGAATGATATGCACTCAATTGTGGTCAGTTTTGGACTTGTGGGTGCGGTATTCAAAGCTGCCTGATCCTAGTAGTGCATTCTTGGGTAAGAGAGAACTCGCATCACTTCTACCCACCTAGGAGTAAAATCAGGCACTGTAGACAACAATGACGTTGACCATATTTGACCCTTGATAAAGCTGTGAGTTCCTGAGGGAGTGGCAATGATGCTGGTACCTGACACTATTTGTCCACTCAGGTCATAAGATATTAATAATCCAGATTTCTCCCTTCCAAGGGATTGAACCACGGCGCTGCACCTTGCACAAAACCAAATGCCAAAGCTTGCTCACCTTTATCCACCTGTCAAAAGACAGGGTTTCAATAGGCAACAGGTGTGTGTGCATGCATGCATGCGTGCGTGTGTGTGTGCTTTTTGACTCACATGCGAAGCAAAAGTGAGTCTATGTACTGAGCCGTGTCGTCCGTCCGTCCGTCCGTCCGTCCGTCCGTCCGTCCGTCCGGGCGGGCGTCCGTAAAAAACTTAAACGTTGGATTTTTCTCGGAGACTATTAAGTCTATCAACACCAAATGTGGCATGATGGTGTATGATGACAAGGCCTCAAAAAATATACATAGTGACTTGACCTTGCTTCAAGGTCAAGGTCACAGGAGCCATAAATGTGGTCTCAAAAACAGTCATTTTTCACATTTTCCCAATTTTCTCCCAGGTTATTGAGAATGGCGACCTTAGCTACAAGTGGTATATAGGTCAAAGCAAGCCCTATCTTTTGATACCAGTTTGGTTGACCTTGCTTCAAGGTCAAGGTCACAGTAGCTCTTCAAAGTTGGATTGTATACATATTTTGAAGTGACCTTGACCCTGAACTATGGAAGATAACTGTTTCAAACTTAATAATTATGTGGGGCACATGTTATACTTTCATCATGAGACACATTTGGTCACATATCATCAAGGTCAAGGTCACTTTGACCCTTATGAAATGTGACCAAAATGGGGTAGTGAACCACTAAAAGTGACTATATCTCATGGTAGAAAGTGCCAATAAGCACCATTGTGCTTCCTATGTCTTGAATTAACAGCTTTGTGTTGCATGACCTTGGATGACCTTGACCTTGGGTCAAGGTCACATGTATTTTGGTAGGGAAAATGTGTAAAGCATTTCTTCGTGTATGATGTCATTGGTAGGTTTAGTTGTTTGACCTTGACCTTGAAGGTCACCTGAAGGTCAAGGTCATATAAAGGTCAAGGTCAAGCATGTGAGTCGTATGGGCTTTGCCCTTCTTGTTCTTGGTTAAAATAAAGAGGACCAAAGACTTTGAAATATCTTTGTGAATGTGAGAAGAAAGGTACATGCACTTGAAGGTGAGTGTTGACATATGCATTGTCGCGGTTGGGGTACGTTGAGGGTGGCTTGACCCCTAACCGGACAGTAAAAAATAAAAGAAAAGGGAAATTCCTTCCTCAGTCACTAATCACATTTAAAGACAAAGACGCCACAAACCGAAACCAATGTAAAACAATTAATCAATTACGCATAAACATCTTTCAAACAAAACTCTCACTAACAGAACATACAAATGAAAAGAAGAAAAGAAAACAGTTACAAATTAAAAACCGCCCAGCGGGTTTAACCACTACAGTTCTTAGTCCATTATCTTTCTCATCCCTCTTCCTTACCAATCCATCTCTCCTCTCTCTTCGAAAAGAAAAAGTTACCCTTTATATAAGGATGATGGACGCTAAAAAAATTACACACAAAAAAACTTCTGCACGAGCCGCTGCAGAACTATATAAAAAACACGTGCAAAATGTCCCCAAAACGCAGAGTGAGGAAGCGTTGACACTGCAAAAACACCTAAAGGTGCATCATGCCGAGGTGGACTTAAAGTAACCACACATGCCACAACATATTTTTGTCTATACATTCCTAAGAATTAAAAAACAACAAACTGATTCGTGACATGCATACTATTCCTACATTAATGTGTTTTACATAGAATTATAACCTTGAGATATTGCATAGGTCAGGTCATTATGACAACCATTGCTACCTTTATCCCCTAGATTCCGGAATGGTGGCGCTCCAAGTTTCAAAAGGCCATTCCTGACATCCAGCGAGAGCGCCTCTTCACCGTTGAACCCACCATCAAGCCACCCGCCACCTTCTTCCATGGAGTGACTGTCCCAATGATGGACACGGACTCACGTGGACGCACGCGCTGTGCGTCATACATGCGCTACTTCCTGGACAATGCCAGCATCGCCTCGGTGAAGAACTTCTACCCCACCATCGGCCCCTACTTCCACCTGCTGTACCCCAAGCGCATGTCCCTCATGTACTACCGGCCCAGCAACTGGGGAGACTCCCTCACCGTGGAGTCCTGGGAAGAGACCACCTCGGAAGGACGCGCCGTCCTCAACTGCCAGGTATCCCGTGAGAAGGATGCTGTCTGGAGCTCACAGGTGAGAATGGGGCTGCAGAGTGATAGGGAGGGGGGTGGGTGGGTGGGGGGGTGGGGGGTGGAGGAGCTTTTGGGGATGCAGGTAGCTGGTAATAGGATGGGAGCTAAGGTGGTGCAGTTCACAGCGGATAAGGTACGAAATGGAAGTAGAGGCTATTAGGCAGGGAAAAAATGGTGGTTAAGGTAACATGACAACAACAAAAAGAGGGTCTGTAGGTTGGCCTGATTTTTTATTTTTTTTATTTTTTATTTTTAGAAGCAGCCAGATTGAACAAAAGCCAAACTCTCTTTCACTGAAACTGCTGTTGTCAACTTAAGTAGTAGATTCCCCGAGTGGTTATAAGGCAGGGAAGATGAGACAGCCTTAAATTTTTATATGTTATCATGATTGAATAAGAGGGTCGGTCTGGTTACCATAACCACTACATTTATTGTGTGTGTTTTATCTACAGAATAGGTTTCCTTTGGACCAGATGACATTAGCTGCTGAGTTTATGTAGGATAGAGTTGACTTTTGGGGAAAGAGGTGGAGTGGAGTGAGGATAGAAATGAAATTAAGATGGGGGGGGGGGGTATTGTTTCAGGAATGGTAGAGCTTATAGAAATGAGGGGGGGGGAGGGCTTGTGGATGGGGGGGATATTGTTTCAGGGATGGTAGAGGTGATAGAATGGGGGGGAGGGGGAGGGAGGGGGGAGGCAGAGGTAGGTGAGTGTCCAAGGAGAGTATAGAGAGAGATGTGGTGGAGAGTGGAATGGGGAGAGGGAGGAATAGGGGGATCATAATTAGGGGGTAGGTATGTGAGAGGTAGAGGGTAGGTGGGGGGTGAGTGAGGGGAGAATAGGGGAGTTGGGGCTAGGGAGTAAGGGAAAGGTTGGGGGTGGGGTGGGGGTGCATGAGAGAAAAGGGAAGAGCGTCTCAGAGGGGAGAAGGTCATGGGATGTTGATGGGATGGATTTGTAGGGATGCTTGGAGGGAGTGATGGGAGTGATGGTGCTCTTAGAGTCGGGAGTCCCAGTTGATTGTAGTGGAGCTTTGGAGGAAAGTGAGGGGAAGTGCAAAAGCGTTTGCACGTGAATCTCCCAGCATGCAACGGTTCGATAGCGTCACGCGAGTTTTGGTGCCTGAACGTTGCTGCGTCTGTTAACGTCACTTGAATTCCAACTGCCGGAGGGACAAGGCACTTTGCCTCGCACTTCTGGCATTCCACGTAAGGAATAGCCAGTAAGGTTTGCAAAGTTAAAGGTTGAAGCAACTGTGCTCAACCTGAACGACTTTGGAGAGTCGTGCTGCAGCAAGGGTTGTCTGCAGATGTATTTCACGGCCTGTTTGAGGCTTTTCGTTTCTTTGTCCCTTCCCTATTTTTGGCTGGCCGCCACCAGTCTTTTCACCGTCGGCGTTAAGGACGCGGGACACTGCCTGTTTCCCGTCTATCCTGAGTCTACGTGCAAGAGCGGAAGGAACGTGGAGACGCTGCCCACCTGTTCCCAGTTCTATGTCCGAGAGGTTGGCAGAGGTCACCTTCTTGCCTACCCTTCTACTGATGAGGTGACGGCGTGAAAACGCCATAGCCCCATCAAAGTCGCAGAGTGGCGTGAGTCACCACGCGGGGTGGTTAGGAGTTGTGCTACGCACCTGCCTGGTGTGTGTGTGTGTGTTCACAAGGGATTCTCTGTGAGGATTCATGGATTATTGGTTGTGTTTTCTGGACTGCTGTGTGGAGAATGGACTGTTCAAGCAAGAGTCGGGTAAGGTTGTACCGCTATTTGAGTCTTTCCTTTCTCTCCAAGTTAGGGTACTGACCCTGTGTTTGTCTTGACTTTATCAGCGAAGGCGCGGTGAGTCTTTGATGAGGAGAGTGACGTCATAACTGGTCTGATCTTAGCCGCGAGGGCGAGGGTCTTTTTGATGAATGGTGTGACGTTGTACGTGCTATTGATCTTAACCACGGAAGCGGTGGTCTCTTTGATGAGAGGAGTGGCGGTGTTCCCTTATAACTTTGTACTTCAAACCCGAAAGGGTAGAGCATTGGATTTGTGTTGTTTTCTTCACATGCTGTGGTGGAAGCAGTATCTGCTTGAGAGCAGTTTCTTCCCCTGTTTGAAGCTACAGTGAGCATTGTTGTTTTTTTGCTCGAGGGTGTTCGCTCGCTAGTAAGAGCGAGAGCTGAATATTGTTGTGGGGATTTTGGGGAGGGTGTTTGCTTGTTGTTGTTATTAAATATTTTTGTTGAATTATCTTTTCGCCTCCAGTGTCACACTTTATTTATTTGTTACTTGTTGTGTCTGTAAGGAGTGTGGTAAAAGTATATACATATGTAACACCGCGACAGTGGTGGTTGTTGTATGTGATGGTGGAGGTAGTGGATGTTGATGTGATGGTGGAGGTGGTGGTTGTTGAACGTGGTGGTGAAAGTGGTGGGTGTTGTATGTGGAGGTGGTGGGTGTTTTATGTGGTGGTGGAGGTGGTGGGTGTTGTATGTGGTGGTGGAGATAGTGGATGTCATATGTGGTGGTGGAAGTGATGGGTGTTGTATGTGGTGGTCGAGGTGGTGGGTGTTGTATGTGGTGGTCGAGGTGGTGGGTGTTGTATGGGGTGGTGGAGGTGGTTGTTTTATGTGGTGGTCGAGGTGGTGGGTGTTGTATGGGGTGGGGGAGGTGGTGGGTGTTGTATGTGGTGGTGGTGGGTGTTGAATGGGGTGGTGGGTGTTGTATGTGGAGGTGGTGGGTGTTGAATGTGGTGGTGGGGTGGTGGGTGTTGTGTGGTGGTGGAGGTGGTGGGTGTTGTATGTGGTGGTGGTTAGTGTTGTATGTGGTGATGGAGGTGGTGGGTGTTGTATGTGGTGGTGGGGTGGTGGGTGTTGTATGTGGTGGTGGTGGGTGTTGTATGTGATGGTGGTTATTGTTGTATGTGGTGGTGGAGGTGGTGGGTGTTGTATGTGGTGATGGAGGTGGTATGTGGTGGCTGTTATTGTTGTATGTGGTGGTTGTTAGTGTTGTATGTGGTGGTGGAGGTGGTGGGTGTTGTATGTGGTGGTGGAGGTGGTGGGTGTTGTATGTGGTGGTGGAGGTGGTGGGTGTTGTATGTGGTGGTGGAGGTGGTGGGTGTTGTATGTGGTGGTGGAGGTGGTGGGTGTTGTATGTGGAGGTGGTGGGTGTTGTATGTGGTGGTGGAGGTGGTGGGTGTTGTATGTGGTGGTGGAGGTGGTGGGTGTTGTATGTGGTGGTGGAGGTGGTGGGTGTTGTATGTGGTGGTGGAGGTGGTGGGTGTTGTATGTGGTGGTGGCGGTGATGGGTGTTGTATGTGGTGGTGGAGGTGGTGGGTGTTGTATGTGGAGGTGGAGGTGGTGGGAGTTGTATGTGGTGGTGGAGGTGATGGGTGTTGTATGTGGTGGTGGAGGTGGTGGGTGTTGTATGTGGTGGTGGAGGTGATGGGTGTTGTATGTGGTGGTGGAGGTGGTGGGTGTTGTATGTGGTGGTGGAGGTGGTGGGTGTTGTATGTGGTGGTGGAGGGTGTTGTATGTGGTGGTGGAGGTGATGGGTGTTGTATGTGGTGGTGGAGGTGGTGGGTGTTGTATGTGGTGGTGGAGGTGGTGGGGGTTGTATATGGTGGTGGAGGGTGTTGTATGTGGTGGTGGAGGTGATGGGTGTTGTATGTGGTGGTGGAGGTGGTGGGTGTTGTATGTGGTGGTGGAGGTGGTGGGGGTTGTATGTGGGTAGTGGAGGTGACAGTGCTGGAGGCAGTAGTCATGATCCAAATTGTGAATACTGGCAAGAAAGGTGAATGAAAAGTAAAAACTGTTTCATATTTCCAATAAGATCATTAGGAGTGGAAGGAAAAGTTAGTAGTTGTAATGGTTGCATGGTGGCGGCAGTGATCATAACCAATTTTGCAGTGTTGGATACACAAAAGGCAAAGTAATCTTTCATAATCATAGCAAAAGCTGGTGACTTCAGAAGAGTTAACATATGGCCAAATCCGCTTGATACCCCCCTAATTAGCTGGAACCCCTGGCTGCTGGGTTTTCGGGGGCTGATCCAGTAACTCAGCCAGGGGTGGCCCCAAGCAGCCAAAGAGGCTGGGGGGGGGGGGGGGGGGGGCATTGGAACAGGGTCAGATCAAGCCACTGTGGGAAATCAAGCTTAACCATGTGCGCAATAGCCTGGTTCCCAAACTTCTCATCATCATCATCATAATTTGTTTAGCATTAGTTCCGACTCCTACCGAGTTGCTCGAAGCGCACACCTATCAGGAGTCACTTGTATCATTTGTTAAAGAGATGTGTTTTCAGATCTTGTCTAAACCACCCCCAAGAACATCACTACACGTATGTACCCCGAGAACATCACTACACTTATCTACCCCAAGAACATCACTACACGTATCTACTCCGAGAACACCTATCTGACCGCAAACAAACTGTCTCTGTCAATGGCCTTCTTTCTTCTCCCAGAGCACTCAAGTACGGAGTCCCTCAGGGCTCGGTGCTTGGGCCAGTTCTGTTCACACTCTATACCCTGCCCCTTTCTGACATCATCAAAGCCCACAACTGCAATTTTCACAAATATGCTGATGACACCCAGCTTCAAGACTCCGCTCCTCCTCGTGACCTGTCTATCATTCTCCACAACTTATCTCTTTGCATTTCCTCCATCAAAGACTGGATGCTCCAAAACAAACTCTGCCTGAATGACAGCAAAACTGAATCCCTCTGTGTGGGTTCTCAGAAGTCACTGTCTCTTGTTTCTGATCACTTTTTGGAGGTGGGTGGGACTGAAATTCCATTTCAAAAGTCTGTTAGGGATCTGGGTGTTTTGATTGACTCAACACTCTCAATGCATGAACAAATCAGTCAGATCCGCCGCTCCTGCAACTTCCAACTGAGAAAGATCTCCTCTGTCCGTAGCTTTCTCACACAAGAGGCTGTCATTCAGCTTGTCACTTCCCTCATTCTAAGCCGTCTTGACTACTGCAACTCCCTGCTTGCAGGACTACCATCCAAACAAATCTCTCGCCTTCAGCGGGTTCAAAACAACGCTGCCCGTCTCATCTTCAGAAAATCCAAGAGAACACATGTTACCCCTCTTTTCATGAAACTCCACTGGCTTCCTGTTGAGTACAGGATCCAGTACAAACTCGCCACTCTCGCCTTCCGTTGCTTTGACGGAACTCTGCCGCCCTATCTCTCATCTCTTCTTCAGATCTACCAACCCTCTCGCTCTCTCCGCTCAGGCTCTGAAAAACTTCTCTGCAAACCTAAAACCACCACCAAATCCTTTGGCCAGAGATCCTCTCACTTTCAAGCACCTTCTGTCTGGAATGCTCTGCCGTCATCTCTCCGTGGCATCACTTCTCTTCCTTCCTTCAAATCTAACCTCAAGACCCATTTTTTCCGTAAAGCTTTTTCTGTGTAGTGCCCCTAGGGCCTGACTGCTTCCTGAGAACCGTTAGTGCATTGTACATATCTGTATAAACTGTTTGTTTTGTTTTATTTTTTCGTCTGTATGAATGTTGACTGAATGTCTGGTTTGTGTTGCTGTGTTCTTTTATATCATCTGCTTTTCATCTTTGTTTCTCTTACCTTGATGTATATTACTTTCATTTACATTCCTATTGTGTTTTTTTATTTCTATTTTCTTTTCTTCTTCTTTTTTTTAAGGCGCTTTGAGTCTCACTGTGTGGGAGTATTGCGCGGTATAAAAGTGATCTATTATTATTTATTATTATTATTATTATTATTAACATCACTACACGTATGTACCCCGAGAGCTCCATGACCGCGGGTTCCAGGTGATGAGGGGAGCACCCAGCAGCAGCAGCCATATGTAGTACTACATGTACACCACTCAAAACAACAACAACAACAACAACAACAAACTATCAATCACTCTATTGTCAAACTATGAACTATATCACCAACCTGGAAGAGTGTCACCAACCCATGCACAGTGACGTATTTTGTCATATTTTTCTCATATTTTGTTTCCATAATAGGAGCTTTGCAAATGAGGATCATTATCATTGTATTTATTTTGATGTACTTTTACTGTCTTGCAGATGACCTTTCATGGTCCCATTATTGGTCTGCCCCATCCTCCCACTCAAAACATCACCTAGCCTGACCAGAGAGGATGAAAGAAAGAGACAGATAGACAGACCTTCCTTCATCAATACAGGAAGGGTGGTTCATGGTTTGTGTTGTACGCGTCTGCCGACTGCATGGTCCAGTTTGAAGTAAACCAGAGTGTGCTAGATGATGTGTACCATAGATGCACTTGTAGAATCAGTTGAAACCTCGGCCAGCCCTCAATCAGGTTTCCACTGTCTCCATCACTCACAAATAGTTTGAAGCAGTTCTGATACGAGTTGGCCTTGAGATTGCTTGGCTAGGCCTTGTGATGAGTTGCTTAGCCCAGGTAGGCTATTTTTGACCAAGGTTTGTGACATGGTCAGATTCTGCAAGCTTTGCTGTTCAATACATTGCGTGAGTGCATATTTGTAAGTGCATTGTAAGAGCAATGAGGGAAAAGGTGTGAGTTCCAGTGAGTTGATGGGTCGTTGCAGCTGTGCTTTGGAGAGCAAAGAAGAGGGGGCAACATTATTTGGAGGAGAAAAACCAATGAGAGGTTAGAGTTCAGTGTGCCTTGCAACTCAGTGGGTTTTGAAAGGGAGTTGAGTTTGATATTTTGAATCTCACACAGTGTATATTTTTTAGGTCCAATTGGTGTGGTTCAGTCAACCCTTGAAATGCATCACTGTCAAGCCCCAGCTGCTGTAGAAAGCAATTGCCACGCTTATCAACAAGCCCAGTGCCAAGAAAACCCCTAACCCCACCACATCCCCCATCACATCCCCTCACAACCCCCATCCCAGCCCCACACAATGCCCATCACATCATTCCCCCCCCCCCCCCCCCCCCAATGCCCATCACATCACATCCACCCCTAATCCCCATCACATCCCCCCACAACCCCCATCCCAGCCCCACACAACCCGCATCCCAGCCCCACACAACCCCCTTCACATCCCCCCCACAACCCCCATCCCATCCACTCACAATCCCCGTCCCATCACCCCACAACCACCATCCCATCCCCCGACAACTCCCATCCCATTCCCCCACAATCCCTGTCCCAGCCCCCATCCCAGCCCTTGACAACCCCCATCCCAGCCCCTCACTATCCCCACCCCCGCCTTGTTTTCCCCTCCATTTGAACTTACTAATTTGTTCTGAAATAGTCTTATCTAGTGTTACTGTGAATATGAGATTTTTATCTGTGAAGTTTTCCTTTATATATAAATACATGTACACCACCAGTGATACTTATTCTATTTCATTGGACAAATTATGTATGAAAGTTTATTTACAGTTTTGTTCTAGTACTGATGGATGTTGCAAAACATTGTTAGTGGAGAAGTGTTACCGTTCCCAGTGATGACAAGAATGACGGAGACAATCAGAAGCAACTGGTTAGCAGGAACTGCATGGAAGGCTTGTATAAAGAGCTACAAAGCTTGCTGAAGATCCGATCTGCTTTGATGTATCTAGTCTTGATATAAGTGGAGAATGTATTTAGCCCTTTCATGTCCAGTCAGCACACCTGCCATGTATTCGACTCTGTGAAAGTCGGAATGAGGAGGGTGCCTCGGTTTGATATGTATTTCCCACCCAACAAAGTTCTGAGTGTGGGAATGATCAGCATGGTTCCATTCTAGAATTCCTGTTAGAAACTTAGAGGTCATATGACCATTTTCAGATGCTAATTAATTTTGTTCCCAGAGGATGAAAAACAGACACATTTGTCTCTGGACAGCTGCACTGGCAACACCCATCAGAATTTGCCCCGAGTTCTAGCAGCCCGTTTCACCATCTTAACACAAGAGGGTTATGTCCATCTTAACACGAGGGTTATGTCATCAGGTCTTTGGGTTGTACCGATGCAATTTTCATGTATATGCACAGATACACCTTCACTTCAG
This sequence comes from Theodoxus fluviatilis, assembly GCA_034096865.1. NCBI lineage: Eukaryota > Metazoa > Mollusca > Gastropoda > Cycloneritida > Neritidae > Theodoxus > Theodoxus fluviatilis. The sequence goes on along the minus strand of JAWQFJ010025811.1, from coordinate 72,944 downwards.
AAATTAACATCTTAACAAACAAATGCAAGTCTAATTTTAAGCCCTGGCAGTAAAATACCAGCAATTAATTATATTCATAGAGTCTGTTATGAATTTTTTATTCGTTTCACCATCTGTAAAATCGGGAACTGATTATTTGAAAATCAAATAGGAAATATAAAATACCTCCAAAGATGTTTATCATGAAATCTGAGCATAACCACTGCTATTGCTGGAAGTGTTTCAGATGTGAAGAGAAAAAGTCCAGAAATTGAGAGTCAAGTAATGTTTCAATGTACTCATTGTACTTAACGCAGCACACACCAAAAAAGCAAACCAAAAAACCCCAGCACTTCACAGCAGATTCATGCTGTCCTTGCATTGCTTTGATCTGCATAAAGGAATATATTTAGCTCACTCTCGGTCTTGTATGACTGACTACAGATGGTGTTGCCAGAATGCATTTCTGCCCCTTCCTTGCACCGCAGCCCGAGTGCATGTGCATTTATTATGGGTGGATCAATGACAGTTTTTGAAACCTCTTTTCAAGGTATTTTGCTAGTCTTTTCTGCAAAGCTGCAACCTGTTATTTTTCCTTTTCCTTTGATATCGTTTGTTTTGTTCCATTGCAATGGGCTATGAGAAAGGCCAAACGTTAGAGCAAATATGTTTTGATGTAGGAAAAGTTGTTTGGAAAAGGTATTGTTTTCATTCCAGGTGAGATTGTGGCTTAACTGAATAAAAATTAAAATCATTCTCCTCAGTCTTGTATTATGTTTACTTCAAAATATGTGAATTTTCACGTAGGATAGCACAAGACTGAATGAAGTTGGCATGTGAAAATGGAGTGGAACAGTAATCCTGTTTCATGTTATTTACCCGTGTCAGAAAGCAGAACCAAGAATACTCATTTTCACTGCCATACGTGGACAAGTGCTTGCAGCAGAATTCTTTATGATGAAAACTTTCTCTGTTCCAGTAGTGAGCTGCAGAGGAATCTTGGGAATTCGTTGGTCAAAAATCGCTGGTCAGTCTGAAAAGACTGGTAAGATCCTTAACCGAAATGACTTTTTCGACAAATGGATTTTGTATCATATTGTTAATTATGTACCTCCTGTCATGCTCAAGGTTCTTTTTAGTGACATCAAGGAATCTAGCAGTCCCAGTTTTACGACTCTGCAGAGGTCTGATTTAACTTGCGCAGCATTTCTAGCAACCTCCCTCACAGAAGAAAACCACCACAAGAAACTCCATCACAACAGGAAGTTTTTATTCCCAACATCTATACTTGATATATACACAAGGAATCAATCCGAGCAGTGTTGCATTGTGGTCACTGAACTCCAATGTTGGTGCAAATAGCAACATGATTTTGTAGAAATTCCTTCCAAAGTCACTCTCGGCAGAGACCCCAAAGGAGCACTTCATGACATCCCCACACATCTTAACTGTGTTTCGAATCTACAAGAGATTTCCACCTGACCGATTCTGTGACTCAATCTACTTCTTGTCCTTGGGAGGCTGGGAGCTGGTGGGGACTTCCTCCGCCGTTGCTGCGGTGCGGAAAGCCGGGAAAGCCTCCCAGGGTGAGGTGTACTCGAACTTGCGGAACTCCTGCGTGATCTCCACTGGCTCTATGACCACACGCTTGGCCTCGTCATCATAGCGCACCTGCCACAACATGCACAAACAAGTCATAAAAGATTACCACAGTTTAACATAGAGAGCCGAAGCCCTGCGTGGGACAGACAGAAAAAAAGTAAGACCACAGGTGGGGACTGAACCTGCTACCTTTCGGTTAGCGCCCAAAATGCTCTACCAGCTGAGCTACCATGGTCCGTGTTGTCTTCTCCTGTCTACACCGCCCTGTATCACTGGCTGCTGTTTCAGCCTTACATGCCCAGATGACCCGAATTCCAAAATTTAGTTTTGCTCGTATTTCCCAGCTGTCATATATTTATATATATATATATATATTAACATGGGACTCATTTCTTGAATGTGAAGCATGTAAGATTTGTTTCCATAAAAATGAGAAACTGCAATCTATACGGTTATTATCCTCTTCTGTACAGTTCTGAGAATGTTGAAAATGATATTGACTTTTAAAAGTGTGTACATTTAACACAAGTGTGACCCCTCACTACAAAATAAGGCTCTCTACCCTTTAAGCAGATTTTGAGAAGAGATATTAAGCTTTTTGACGGTGTAAAAATTAATAAAGTAGGATGGAATATGGGTGAGATACGCCTGATAAAACACTGTAGAATCTACAAATGTCATTCTCAGGGAAAATGCCCACAAAGAATGGAATAATATTCTACTTCTTTTGGTAGGTGTGTTGAAATTATGTTATCAAGCATAAATAAAAACTTATTTCTTTTTTATTATATATATATATATATATATATATATATATATATATATATATATATATACATATATATATATATATTTACCAACTGAGTATAGCATAAAATAATGAACAGGGAGCTCAAATAATCAAAAATCTCATAATCAAAGGAGCTGACCCCGCGTGTGTTCAGCGCCAATATTTCCAATCAAGCTGAGGTGCTGGGCGTCTCATTTTGTCTCAAGGGGTCACAAATAATCCAGTTCTAACTTAAACCATTTCATGGAACCATGCAAACATCATGCAAGGACTGCATGACAAGGCCACGTCTGCTCAGGTCACAGCACTGAGGACTAAAGCATTGAGAAACACGAGAATTCATTTTTGAGACATTCACCTCTTGTTGCCACTATGCAGCACTCAATGGTTGGCTTACTTCTCAGTGGGAGAGGCAGTGCAGTTGAGCACCTAGAGAGGCAGTGCAGTTGAGCACCTAGAGAGGCAGTGCAGTTGAACACCTAGAGGGGCAGTGCAGTTGAACACCTAGAGAGGCAGTGCAGTTGAACACCTAGAGGGGCAGTGCAGTTGAACACCTAGAGGGGCAGTGCAGTTGAACACCTAGAGGGGCAGTGCAGTTGAACACCTAGAGAGGCAGTGCAGTTGAGCACCTAGAGTGGCAGTGCAGTTGAACACCTAGAGAGGCAGTGCAGTTGAACACCTAGAGGGGCAGTGCAGTTGAGCACCTAGAGTGGCAGTGCAGTTGAGCACCTAGAGAGGCAGTGCAGTTGAGCACCTAGAGAGGCAGTGCAGTTGAACACCTAGAGAGGCAGTGCAGTTGAACACCTAGAGTGGCAGTGCAGTTGAGCACCTAGAGTGGCAGTGCAGTTGAACACCTAGAGAGGCAGTGCAGTTGAACACCTAGAGTGGCAGTGCAGTTGAGCACCTAGAGAGGCAGTGCAGTTGAACACCTAGAGGGGCAGTGCAGTTGAACACCTAGAGAGGCAGTGCAGTTGAGCACCTAGAGAGGCAGTGCAGTTGAGCACCTAGAGAGGCAGTGCAGTTGAGCACCTAGAGAGGCAGTGCAGTTGAGCACCTAGAGAGGCAGTGCAGTTGAACACCTAGAGAGGCAGTGCAGTTGAGCACCTAGAGTGGCAGTGCAGTTGAACACCTAGAGAGGCAGTGCAGTTGAGCACCTAGAGTGGCAGTGCAGTTGAGCACCTAGAGTGGCAGTGCAGTTGAACACCTAGAGAGGCAGTGCAGTTGAACACCTAGAGAGGCAGTGCAGTTGAGCACCTAGAGTGGCAGTGCAGTTGAACACCTAGAGAGGCAGTGCAGTTGAACACCTAGAGAGGCAGTGCAGTTGAGCACCTAGAGAGGCAGTGCAGTTGAACACCTAGAGAGGCAGTGCAGTTGAGCACCTAGAGTGGCAGTGCAGTTAAGCATCTAGAGGGGCAGTGCAGTTGAGCACCTAGAGGGGCAGTGCAGTTAAGCACCCAGAGAGGCAGTGCAGTTGAGCACCCAGAGAGGCAGTGCAGTTGAGCACCTAGAGTGGCAGTGCAGTTGAGCACCTAGAGGGGCAGTGCAGTTGAGCACCTAGAGGGGCAGTGCAGTTGAGCACCTAGAGAGGCAGTGCAGTTGAGCACCTAGAGAGGCAGTGCAGTTGAGCACCTAGAGAGGCAGTGCAGTTGAACACCTAGAGAGGCAGTGCAGTTGAGCACCTAGAGTGGCAGTGCAGTTGAGCACCTAGAGAGGCAGTGCAGTTGAACACCTAGAGGGGCAGTGCAGTTGAGCACCTAGAGAGGCAGTGCAGTTGAGCACCTAGAGTGGCAGTGCAGTTGAGCACCTAGAGAGGCAGTGCAGTTGAACACCTAGAGGGGCAGTGCAGTTGAACACCTAGAGAGGCAGTGCAGTTGAACACCTAGAGTGGCAGTGCAGTTGAGCACCTAGAGAGGCAGTGCAGTTGAGCACCTAGAGAGGCAGTGCAGTTGAGCACCTAGAGAGGCAGTGCAGTTGAGCACCTAGAGTGGCAGTGCAGTTGAACACCTAGAGTGGCAGTGCAGTTGAACACCTCGAGTGGCAGTGCAGTTGAGCACCCAGAGAGGCAGTGCAGTTGAACACCTAGAGTGGCAGTGCAGTTGAGCACCTAGAGTGGCAGTGCAGTTGAGCACCCAGAGAGGCAGTGCAGTTGAACACCTAGAGTGGCAGTGCAGTTGAGCACCTAGAGTGGCAGTGCAGTTGAGCACCTAGAGAGGCAGTGCAGTTGAGCACCTAGAGTGGCAGTGCAGTTGAGCACCTAGAGAGGCAGTGCAGTTGAGCACCTAGAGGGGCAGTGCAGTTGAGCACCTAGAGTGGCAGTGCAGTTGAGCACCTAGAGAGGCAGTGCAGTTGAGCACCTAGAGAGGCAGTGCAGTTGAGCACCTAGAGGGGCAGTGCAGTTGAGCACCTAGAGAGGCAGTGCAGTTGAGCACCCAGCCCAAGGAGGCAACTCAAAGATCTGCTGGCCATCAAACTGCAAGGGAAGTGTCCTAACCACTGTACTGAACTTTTTCCTGTTCAGTAAGCCTAATTCGGCTGACCCACTATCTGTTCAGTAGACCCAACTTGGCTGACCTGCTATCTGTTCAGTAGACCCAACTTGGTCAACCCGCTATTTGTTCATTAGATTTTAGACCCAACTCAGCTTTGGTTTGGGAGGGTGCGTCAATTCCATACATGTTTCCCATCAATCTAGAGTCCCAACATGGGAATGGTCAGTGTAAGTCCACTCTGGAATTTCCATTTGAGATTGTCTTCCCATTTTTGGATGCCAATATCCCCAGAGAGAGTTGGAAAGGAACATTCGTCTCCTGACAGCTGCACTCCCAACATGCATCTTAGAGTTCTAGAAGCCTGTCTGGGCTTCACTTCTGAACAACAAAGGGTTAAGCCCCCAGGGAGTCTCTACAAGTAAAATGTACCAGAAAATCCCACTGCTGAATACGCTTTCACAACTTCAAGAGTTCCTGCTTCTTGCATACAATTCATACATGCCCAACTACTGCTCACCTCGGTGTAGCCCGACAGAGGGAAGTCCTTTCGTTGCGGGTGTCCTTCAAAGCCGTAGTCTGTCAGGATTCGTCGAAGGTCAGGGTGGTTGGCAAAGAAGATGCCATACATGTCCCAGATCTGCATCAAATGGATGAAAACTTTCAGGATGTGTCCAAGATTTGACGAGTTAGCTGAAGAAGACTGTCATGCTTGAGTGTAACTTCAACAAAAAAAGCATCTCAGCATCATATATAAGTCTTATGTGCATAATAACAGGTAACAATAAAGTGTTTGGTACAAAACAAACAGTGCACAGTGATGCCAAAGGATTAAGCTTCAGTTGCCTGTGCACTAGGCTGATCATCAGATGACGGTCTCTGTCTTCTTGAAGGTTCCGAGGGGTTTTGAGAAGTCAGTATATTTCACATATACACAAGTTTCCCATAAGAGGAATGACAGGGATTTCGAAGCATCGAAGCAGCATTAATGTGAGTCGAGGGAAAAATGTACATTCATTACATGGTCAGTAATATCCCAGACCATAAACCGGTTGCTCATCCAAATTGGATTCTGTTTGTGCTAAAACAGACATCTCCAATAGCACAAGGCCAGCATGCTGGCTCTGAACTGAAGAAAGGTCATGGCCAGCATGTGCACGATGGCAGACTGGATAAATAATTAAACAAAGCATGAGATTATGAAAGTCTTACCTCTCGCTCATACCAGTTGGCTCCCTGGAAAATGTCGCAGATGGAGTCAACAGGTGACAGCTCATCTGTGTAGGTCTTCACCCGGATGCGCACATTGAAGCGCAGTGACAAGAAATTGTACACGATCTGGAACACACAAACGCACAAAGGAATGGAATAAGTCAGCTCCATGACACTGAAGAAAGTTTACAGATTTGTGAACATTTTCATGTTAACTCTCTTACCACCAGTACCACGGGCAAAAAAACTAACTCCAAATCCCATGATAAGAGCATAGATTTTAACGTGTACCTAATATAAAAATCAATCAAACTTTGTGGGACAGCAAAATTTCTGGTGGTAAGAGGGTTAAATAACACACCAAACAAATGTTAAGTCACAACAGAATTGTTATCATGAATACCATTCCATGATGATTCATACAAGGAGAATTACTAGGGAAATCGAGACCCCAGCCGCGTTGCTTAGCCTACGTAGTTTGCACATTCTATTCTATGGCGTTGCTTTACGAACGAAGATGAATTGACGCTGCTGTCCTCATCCCCCGCAGACATGTTGGTGGCTGTATAGGCTGATGCGGGACCGGCAAGCTCGACCACAGCGGCCGCAGGGGAAGATCCGGCCAGGGTCTAGCATGACGCCTTCTCGGTTTTTTCTCCTCTGGTGCTACTCCTTCAGTGTGTCCCTGCAGGAGCACTCCAACACTGCCGTGGCTTCATTGATGGTGTGGCGCTAGGCATCTCTATCAGCGGCGATGGAGGTCCACTATTGGGGATCGATGTTGCAGGAGATGAGGGCTTTCTTGAGAGAGTCTTTGTATTGACCAGTGGAAAGCTCACCAAATAGTGCTACAGTGGAACCTGCGAATAGCGACCCCTCCAGGGACCAAACCAAAAGGGGTGCTATTTCGAGGTAGGGTGTTATTTGGAGGTTCAACAATAATCATGATCAACAAGAAGGGCAAAGCCCATACGACTCACATGCTTGACCTTGACCTTTACATGATCTTGACATTTACATGACCTTGACCTTCAGGTGACCTTCAAGGTCAAGGTCAAACAACTAAACCTACCAATGACATCATACACTAAGAAATGCTTTACACATTTTTCCTACCAAAATACATGTGACCTTGACCCAAGGTCAAGGTCATGCAACACAAAGCTGTTAATTCAAGACATAGGAAGCACAATGGCACTTTCTACCATGAGATATGGCCACTTTTAGTGGTTCACTACCCCATTTTGGTCACATTTCATAAGGGTCAAAGTGACCTTGACCTTGATGCTATGTGACCAAATGTGTCTCATGATGAAAGTATAACATGTGCCCCACATAATTATTAAGTTTGAAACAGTTTTCCATAGTTCAGGGTCAAGGTCACTTCAAAATATGTATACAATCCAACTTTGAAGAGCTCCTGTGACCTTGACCTTGAAGCAAGGTCAACCAAACTGGTATCAAAAGATAGGGCTTACTTTGCCCTATATACCATATATAGGTGAGGTATCCAATCTCAAATACTTCAGAGAAAATTGAGAAAATGTAAAAAATGGCTGTTTTTTAGACAACATTTATGGCCCCTGCGACCTTGACCTTGAAGCAAGGTCAAGTCACTGTGTATGTTTTTTGAGGCCTTGTCATCATACACCATCATGCCACATTTGGTATTGATAGACTTAATAGTCTCTGAGAAAAGTCCAACGTTTAAGTTTTCGGACGCCCGGACGCCCGGACGGACGAAACGGGTGAGTACATAGACTCACTTTTGCTTCGCATGTGAGTCAAAAACACATTCAAAGCACACACACATGCACATGTGCAGATAGAAAATAAAAGACATGAGAAAACAAACAGCAAGGGCAACAAAACAATTTTTAAAGGCATTCAATATCGGCGTTAAGAACCTCGAGATTTGCCTTTCGTCGTTTCGTGTGCTTCTGGTCCGCTCGGCCTCCATCTTCCCATCGCTGTTTCAACTCTTCTCGTTTACTCTTTACTGATTTGATTTGTGTCAAATCAACATCGAAGTGTTTGGCCACATCCTGTAGGGTCATACCATTGTCTATTTTTTTCAAGACCTCCAACCGCTGTTCCAGAGTTAGCGCTTTCCTCTTTGTAACCATTTTGCTTTGTGCCTTCTTCGAAATTCAACTCATCGGGCGCACATGAGAAGGCGTTCAAACCAAAAGGATAGACTGCACGCGTGTGTAGTGAGCGAAACACTTCACACTCTCACCACTGCCAACTCGGTTTCAGAGGGAGCCCAATCGCTGCAGACGCTTCGCGAAATGCCGCCCCAGAGAAGAGAGAGTCGCTATTCCCAAGTAAAAACAGCGATCGGGACCGGCAAGGGGGGGTCGTTATTCGCAATAGCGAGGTTAGTCGCTATTTAGAGGTAATTTTCTTAAGAAATCGATCTGTGCCGGCATTGACCAACCAATATTGCGAGGTTAGTCGCTATTTAGAGGGTCGCTATTCGCAGGTCCCACTGTACTTTGGGCAGGCGGTGGTTTTCCATAATAGGCTGGTGTCAACATGTATCAAACACTTGACTGCATTTACATATATGCTTTCATCATGTTGTCACCGGCCTATTCCTCGAAAGATCTTGCAAGGTTCCTTGCGTAAGCAACGTGCTCCTGACTTGCTCTTACTCTCACTATCTCTGGTGATTTTTGTGGTCTCTGGCCTTACATAGCCTAAACATAGACTCACTTTTGCTTCGCATGTGAGTCAAAAAGGCTGATACATTACATAATATCTTATTCACTATCTTCATCATACAACAAAATAAATCTTCTCAAATGTCAGTTGCATAGGGACTTCAAAATGAGTGTCTAATCTAAATATTCATCTGGATGCCTCACCTCAAATCTGTACTGGCGCCCAGGGACGTCAACTCCAGCTATGTCTGCGATGCTGGTGAACTGAGCATTGTGGTGGTCACGGAGGAAGGTCATGACTGGGACGATGCCTTCAGGGTGGATCATGATCTCTAGCTCATCCCCGGCGGCGATCTGTACCTTCTGTACAAAGCGTGGCATGCACTCAGCCACATACTGGCCGTAGTCTCGCAGGCGCTGCACTACAGTCTCATTGGGCTTGTGGATTGTTGCTGCAAACAATCACACAATGTGCTTTTGTTAATGAGGAATCACTCTCTCTCTCTCTCTGTCTCTCTCTCTCTCTCTCTCTCTCTCTCTCTCTCTCTCTCTCTCTCTCTCTCTCTCTCTCTCTCTCTCTCTCCTCCACTCCCAAACATTTGGGCACATTCACTGGCCCCACTTTCATCCCCGATTTTAAGAGGTGTTTCTAGATGTTCGTATCCACTAAGCTTCGTTTATTCAGATTATATTATTTTTATAAAAGAATGTTTGACTGATATGAGCACCAATTGTTGTTATTGTGGTGGTAGTCATAAATACATCATTATCATATTAGCATGTAATGCTGTCACTCATTGTTATCAAATATAATGACAAACATCTATGTGTTCATAAGAAGACCAAATACATCAAACTTGATACAATCAATTCAAGAAAAAAGAGTGACTTTGATTATGAAGGAAAGAGAAAGCCATACATAACTTTGTTCACAACATACAACTAGTTGGCAATGTCTACACCTCATACTTTCCCAGTCAAACTACACAGAGCTGCTACATATACACACATTGACAGGCATGGGCTCTTAGAACCTCTCTCTCACACACACACACACACACACACACACACACACACACACACACACACACACACACGAACCGCTACCGCACAAGTGCCCTGCAGACGATAAGCTTCGCACTGTACGAGTCAACAAAAATAAAACAAGACGTACGACTAGTTTGTTGGCCGCCTCCGGTATTCGTCGACTGAAAGCACACTCTAGGCGTCACTGCAACGGGCGACCGTTTGACTGAAACAAAACAACAAAGACATTTCCAGTTTCCATTATTAGAAACCAAAGGAAAGAATTATGCATGCATGCACCTTTGACTGCTGTCCAATTGCTGCTACATAACATCGTCTGCAAGTCCATGTCAACCAAGGTCAGAATACGATCGACTCCATATTGCTCCGTGCAAGAATTCAGACAGTACATAAAACAGAAATAAAGATTGTGGTAATGTCATCGATCAGACGAATAAAGAAAAAATCGATTCCTACAGAAGTTAGGCAGGAGACCCGAGGTGACCGGTCTCCTGAGGAGACCGAGGACTCGAGACGCCATTTTGCAAGAAATATGTGGAGGTCTGAGTTTCCGTAAATCGAATATATAATCTTACCATATTCAAACTATTTCATATAATAATAAATTTTCTAATGTATTCATTCTTACGAATCATTATCTTTATATAAGAAAATATGGGTAATTTATTTCATAATGAAAGAATGACGACTTCTCCAAGAGCGCGGGAGTAAAATTGTTTTCATATTATGAGAACGCCTACAGGGCAACCACTGCACATTGGACGACTGCCGACGCAAAGAAGCACTCATACTCTTAGGTACTGTTTTTCCCGTATAGAAGCATTTATTTCGTCTCATTTGGCATTTTGCAATTGATAAACTTTCTTTACATAACTTTTTACCGTCAAATGGTTTGTTGCCATCTGCAGAGACTTATGCGAAAGTGCACCATCGATTCTAGTCTGTAGAAACTAGAATACATGTACATGATCAGATGATGATGATGATGTAGATTTGAAGAGAGTCTTCGCATGATATGTGACGACATTCAACCGTCACTGCCGCCAGTGCAGATTTTGTTAGATTGCAGTTGCACTTGCACTAGCACATTCTTTGCTCCTTGATATCCCAAGAGTAATAGAGAGGGCTTTGATTAGGATATAATGGGTCGAGCAGTATTGAGCACAGAATCCTTCAGTAAACAAATGAAAACGAATAAACCTCCACCCCCTTCTCTAAATTTGATATGTCTGTGGTTTTATTGTTTTGTATCGGTTCAGCTGCCTGCACAAACCGAGGCAACCATGGATGTCCCAGGCAGATCAAGGAGCTTCAGTCAGGACAGCAACAGGACTGCCTTCCTGTCTATACTGACAGAGCAGTGGATGGAGCTGTCTGACTCAGCCAGGGTAAGAACTTTTGTGTGCCAGTCCAGGAATAGGCAGAAGTCTGATGCAGATGACAGTATGGTGATGAAACAAACTCAAACAACGACCAAAGAAAATTCATATGGATGGGCTCATTGTGATTTTACTGATTGATACCAGCTACAAGTGTACGTGTTTCAATTGCTTGTCAGCATAAATGCAACTACTGGGGAAATGTTTTGTCTCTATACACTCCCAAGCAATAAAGAAGCTCTCTGAAAATATCAGAAGCTCTGTTTATTTCAGTCTCAATTTTGAGGCCCTCTGTCCTGAGAGAGTAAAATAAAAATGCTACATGTTGTCTGAATAAGGATGGTGGTGTATACTTTGCTATCATATGACTACCACTTCTAACTTGGCATGTGTTGCAGCTGGGTCGGTGTCGCAGTGTGGCTGACTTTGAGAAGATGAACAGGGTCGGTGAAGGAACTTATGGCATAGTGTGTAAGTAGAGTATACATCTATGACATCGTATCACTGCTTTGTTTCCTTATCAGTGTTGAAGCCCTCACTGGTGAGTTTCCCTTCACATTCAGGACTCTAGTCCAGTGATCAAGGATGCTCACCTTGTTGTCAATCAATGGGCGCGTTTGTTTGGTCCAAAATCTTGAGAGAATTGCGAGGGCTAGGCGTTTCCTAAGTTCCTTGCTCAAAAGGACGCACTTGCCGTGAAGGTGGGAGGCCGAGGGAGGTCCGGAGCTTCCTCTATGCTTCGAGGTGCAGTGACCTGGATGAGCCAAAATGGCGGAGACAGTGCGAGTTGGGCTGGTGTTCGGAGATAACAGTGCCTGTAATGTGCTTCTCAGGGTTTGAGAATGGAAAAGTGTATGTACATGGACGTATTTGCTGTTCGAGTGTTCATTTTTATATATATAGAGGAGTAGGTGTATTGGGTATTTCTGGACATACAATGCCGGAAAAAAATGTGCTTGCAGTATACGTACACTCTATGAATTATATCCCTTAAATTGATCAAAATGAATTGAGGCCTAACATTTTCTACAAAATTTCTACAGTTGAACCCGGGCTGCTTTTTTTCATTGAAAAAGTTCCTGTGCCATTCGATATGACACCATGGTGTGTTCTATGAAGTGAAAAACTGATGTGATATCTTTATCGTCAGTTATTTTGTCTATCAGCAACTTCTTCACCGACTCTGCCGCCGGGACGCAGCCATGTTCTTCTGCCTTGCGAGATGATTGGCCATTTTTCCAGCTGTAGGAGCGTCTCACTCGCCCTTGACTAGCCATTCAGGGAGAATCTCGAGATTTTGGGTCAAATAAACGCGCCCAATGGCTAGCTGATGTAAGGGTATAATGTGGTGCAGATTCTTAAGTTGCACCTGTAAGCAAGTACCTAACATGTATTATATCTCTGCACCACATTTATTAACTGCTGATGCCCAGTGAGCCGTTGTTGGGTGGGAATGCTCCCCAGTGAGTGATGATGGCAGTGATCAACTTTGGTAGGTAATGCTCCCTAGAGAATGATAAATGTGCTGATCATCTTTGAGTGCAAATTCTCCCTAGAGAGTGATGATAGCATTGATCAACTTTGGGTGAGAATGCTCCCTAGAGAGTGATGATAGCATTGATCAACTTTGGGTGGGAATGCTCCTGAGGGAGTGATGATAGTGCTGATCATCTTTGGGTTTATTTAAATATCTTGACAATATGGGATGTTATACTGGCTGCAACGCTGTGTCGTTAGCTTTGGTTCAATGTCTATGGCAGGCCAAAGCAATAAAAGACAAAAAGTATTTACAGGAACTTCCCATCCCTTCAAACTTGTTTATAATATGTACCAGTTCCTGCCAGCCCACCCCCAGTGCTCTCCCCTCTTGCATGAGTACACTGGCAGCCCCTCAGCCTCTACTCTAGCTTGTTAAAACCATGTCTTATGACAGGCGGAGGTAGGCGAGCATGCTTTGGGGTTGGACGATGTGCGAGGCGCAGTGCCGTGGTTCTATCCCTGGGACAGGGAAAATCTGGGTTTATTTGAATATTTTGACAATGTGGGATGTTATACTGGCTGCAACCCTGTGTCGTTAGCTTTAGTTCAACGTCTACGTCGGGCCAAAGCAAAAAAAGACTTAAATTATTTACAGGAACTTCCCATCCCTTCAAACTTGTTTATACTCAATACATGAATGTCTACCAATGGTGGAAGCTGCTAGGTTGAGATGTATATGTACACGTCTCTTGTCAGGAAAGGGTTAAACCCTATTGAATATTATGCTTTCTTTTGGGTGCTAATTGAAAGGTTGTGGGTTCAGTCCCCACCTGTGGTCTAACATTTCCTGTCTGTCCCACGCAAGGCGTTGGCTCTGTATACTAATTAAACTTTGTGTGAACTATTTTGTCTGTCCTGTTGCTTTCATACTTGGACATTGGCATTGGGATGGTTTTTCCAGATCGAGCAAGGGACACAGAGTCAAACGAGATCTGTGCTCTGAAGAAAATGAGAATGGAGCGGGAAAAAGATGGTGTGTACTTTTTGTCTTTTCAAGTCAAGTGTGATTTGATGCATCTTTTTCTTTCTTTCTTTCAAATAAACGTAAATTTTTTTATTTGATGCATCTTATAGATTATTGGTATCATGTTGTGTGACTTAAAATGTTCCAATGATCTATATTTGACCAAATTAGAAAACTTTATCTTTTCTTAACATAATTTTATTCTTTCAAACAGAGAGCATAAAAAACACATTTTCATCATGAAGCCCTTATTGACTTAGTTCATCATAACACTTGCACCGTTTTTCCTGCAAGAGCTAGTCCATTGGAAACAGAAACAAAAAATTGAATTTTTTTTTTAATAGGCAGGGAACGAGATGGGCGGTGGAGATGCTTGATTACTTCACATTTTTAGATAGAATTAAGCATTTCATTTTTGAACATTAAAATAAACACAAAAAATTTCATATAACTTCTACCCACCCCCTTTCTCAATTCAGGACCTCAGGATTCCACCCACCCCCCACTTTCCAGTTTAGTATGTGCTGAATGCCTGCCATTTAGTGAGTCATGCTTGTTGTTTTCCTTGAATACAGGGATTCCTGTCAGTGGCCTGAGAGAAATCAACATCCTTCTGAACCTGAAGCATGAGAACATTGTTCACCTGAAAGAAGTTGTGGTTGGAAAAAGTCTTGATAGGTGAGTGAAATGATGATTCATTTTCTAGGGAAGACAACTCAAAATCGTGTAGGTGGTGTGGATCTGAAAGTTCTTCAGTACACTCTCTGTACTTGGTTACTGTGGTCTTGAATTACCTCTCCATTCTTCTTTCTTGGCTAACATTCTTGGAGGCGCTTTTGATGGAGCAAGTGTGACATACAGCAAGAGCCATTCAATGCCCCCCTCTTCAGCTGAAACCCCTGGCTGCTGGGCTTTCGGGGCCTGCTCCAGTAGCTCAGCCAGGGCCTGCTCCAGTAGCTCAGCCAGGGGCCTGCTCCAGTAGCTCAGCCAGGGCCCTGCTCCAGTAGCTCAGCCAGGGGCCTGCTCCAGTAGCTCAGCCAGGGCCCTGCTCCAGTAGCTCAGCCAGGGGCCTGCTCCAGTAGCTCAGCCAGGGGCCTGCTCCAGTAGCTCAGCCAGGGGCCTGCTCCAGTAGCTCAGCCAGGGACCTGCTCCAGTAGCTCAGCCAGGGGCCTGCCCCAGTAGCTCAGCCAGGGGCCTGCCCCAGTAGCTCAGCCAGGGGCCTGCTCCAGTAGCTCAGCCAGGGCCCTGGTTACTGTGGTCTTGAATTACCTCTCCATTCTTCTTTCTTGGCTAACATTCTTGGAGGCGCTTTTGATGGAGCAAGTGTGACATACAGCAAGAGCCATTCAATGCCCCCCTCTTCAGCTGAAACCCCTGGCTGCTGGGCTTTCGGGGCCTGCTCCAGCCAGGGCCCTGCTCCAGTAGCTCAGCCAGGGGCCTGCTCCAGTAGCTCAGCCAGGGGCCTGCTCCAGTAGCTCAGCCAGGGGCCTGCTCCAGTAGCTCAGCCAGGGACCTGCTCCAGTAGCTCAGCCAGGGGCCTGCCCCAGTAGCTCAGCCAGGGGCCTGCCCCAGTAGCTCAGCCAGGGGCCTGCTCCAGTAGCTCAGCCAGGGCCCTGCTCCAGTAGCTCAGCCAGGGACCTGCTCCAGTAGCTCAGCCAGGGGCCTGCTCCAGTAGCTCAGCCAGGGGCCTGCTCCAGTAGCTCAGCCAGGGGCCTGCTCCAGTAGCTCAGCCAGGGGCCTGCTCCAGTAGCTCAGCCAGGGGCCTGCTCCAGTAGCTCAGCCAGGGGCCTGCTCCAGTAGCTCAGCCAGGGGCCTGCTCCAGTAGCTCAGCCAGGGGCCTGCTCCAGTAGCTCAGCCAGGGGCCTGCTCCAGTAGCTCAGCCAGGGGCCTGCTCCAGTAGCTCAGCCAGGGGCCTGCTCCAGTAGCTCAGCCAGGGACCTGCTCCAGTAGCTCAGCCAGGGGCCTGCTCCAGTAGCTCAGCCAGGGGCGGCCCCAAGCAGCCAAAGAGGATATAGGGGGACATTGGGACAGGGTGAGATCATTCAGATCCAACTTCTGTGTTTGAACCACCCTGGGAGATCAACAGATATGATATATGTAGCAGTATGTGATGATTCTTTTCATTTCAAATGTTCAAGTTGTGATAGGAACAGAGGAATTAAACGAAGAACCATGCTAGCATTTAGCATCCATGAAATCTGCTTTTCAGTTCATTTTACATCCCTCCCTCTGAAACCCATCCCTCCATTTTCAATTGACTCTTGTATATCTTGTTAGTCTCCTGATTCTGTGTTGTGTTTCTGCAGCATTTTCCTGGTGATGGAGTACTGTGAACAGGACCTGGCATCACTCCTTGACAATATGACATCACCATTTACTGAGTCTCAGGTGTGATTTCTTCACTTTGACTGAATCCCGTGCGTAGCCGGGTGTTGAATGGTTGTCTATGGCAACCCCCCCAAAAAGTTGGGGTTACGGTAACATGTCAAAAAAAAGATAGCGTTGTAGATTGGCCAACTTTTAGTTTCTTTTAAATTTTTGTCTTAGAAGAGGCCAGACTGAACATAAATCAAGTTTCTCTTTAGCTGAAAGCGCTTTTTTAACCCATTGCATATGCAGCACAACCATGTGGTTGCAATGACATTTAAAATGGTTTCTTAATTTTCCTACTGCATTTTGTCAGTATCTTGCACTTTAGCTAAAAAGTACCTTTGTTCTTTCTTTCCAATGGTACATAGCATGAAACAATCAATCCAAAGTGAAGTTTGTGTGATTTTTTAAAAAATACTTGCAAAAACATTGTGTACAGAGGTATTTTTGGCAATGTTATTTGTGTGTGTATACAATGAGTTAAATTGGATTTCCCCGAGTGCTCATAGGACAGGGAAAACAGGAACGGCACAGCTTGTTGTTTACCATCAATTTGTGTTTCTCTGTCTTTCTGTCTTTTTTTTGCATGATCAAAAAAAAAGTTTAGGGTTGGCAGAAAAAACTAGGGTCAGTGGGGTTACCGTTACCACAAATGTTTGCGTGTGTGCCTAAAATGGCTGCATGTCACTCAGCTATATGGTTCCAAAGACATCTTTGATGATACTATCATAGAGCTCAGTTGTGCACAGTTTATCTTTACCCGCATTGTTTTTGCTGATTGGCTGTTGAGAAACTAAGCATTGAGTGTTGCAGACATTTTGGATACAGCAGTTCTCCACATTCACAGTTAGCAAGAGAACAAGTTTTTCCGAAAAGTATGTCTGGGTCTGATATAGAAATGGGGGAGTATCTAAATGCAATGCACAAGGATACCGTGGGTCATATTTATAGGCATTCTAGTTCACTAGAGACTTCGCCTACTGGCGAAAGTGTCTCTAGCCCAGTTGACATCATGTGATGGAAGGTTTTCGTCTGATATATGCAAATGGAGGTCACACGAGAGGCTTGTGGGATAGCCGATCTGCTCCCTGACATACGCCGTTAAAGTAGCTAAGACTGTTTCGCACAATACTCTTATCTTATTCTTGTTGAGGCAATAAAGAAACGTTTATTCGATAAAATAAAATGTTTGTGTTGATATGGAAACAAGTTTTGTCATCTGAATGATTTCTGTAAAAAGTGGAGAAAAAATAGTATCAGAACCAACTATTTTTGGTGCAGTGCTGTAATGCGAAGGGTCAAGTCTATTATGCATTCATTGCCAACTGTGCCAAAGTCAATACTGACTCGGGTTCACAGAATGATTTATAGGTGACCAATCAACAGAAAATAATGCAAAATGAGTGATGTCTCGCGACCAGTCAGCGCCTGGCTTCGCAAGGGATTTAGACACTTGTTGATTTCTTTATCTGTGGAGGCTTTCTCCCTGCACTGTGGAGTGTGCCTTGTCCCCTGGCTTTTCTCTTCTCTCTATCTTTGTTGGCTTGCAGAATTGAAATTTTCAAGCATGAAGCTCTTGCTGATAAGTGATATGGTGGTTTCTGATTTTAGTATGGATTGAATCTTTGCATAAAATTTGAGTGCATGGTGAATAAAGGCAATGTTATTGAGGAAGAAATTCTACTGTAAATGTGTTTACTGTACATCTAACAATCTTGATTTAATTGATGATTGACAAGCAAGTAAATCTAATTTGAATTGCAAATGTCATTACTTGGAATGTGCCTGTATGTTTGGGTGTTGATTTTAACCTTTGTTTTTAAGTCACAGATTACTGTTAAAAAATTTACTATATAACTCACTAAATTTTCTTTCTTTCTCTTTGTGCTCCTTTTAGGTGAAATGCATCACGATACAGGTTCTGAAAGGAGTTCAGTACCTTCACGAAAACTTTATTGTCCACAGGTAAAGTGTGAATCTGTCACTGTGGTTGGATTTTTAAATAATTACACAAAATTTGCCTTTTTTAATACCAATGAAAGAAGAAGAAATTATAGTCATGCACCACATTTAAGTTTGACAAGATTACAGGCCTCAGAAACTCTGTTAATCTTTCTGTGGATGTTTTCATGATTTGGATATTTCTGAGAAACTTGCATTATTCACTGTATTGCATAAATAATGAGACATGTCGGTTGTAGATTAATGAATGATGATTTCAAAAAGTTCATCTAACTTCTGCAGAGACTTAAAGAAGAAAGTTCTTTAGCTATGCTTATCTATATCTATTGCAGAGAAACAAAAAAAATACATCATAGGTTTCTCTGTAGATATCATCATGAATAACGTCACACAGAATTGAATCATTTGGTCAAAATATTGTTTGATAAAGAATTTCTGGACTGAGTTGTTTTTTTTAAGACGGCATATAAAATTAAGATGATCATAGCAGCTATGAGTGTTATCTCCCACAAAGAAGTTTTTGCGAGGTGCCACACAGAAAGGAAAGATATTTAATGGTTGTTGCTGTCTGGAATGAGTGTGTGGGTGTGAAACTGAGAAAACTTTGTTTTTTCACATAGAGACTTGAAAGTGTCCAATCTTTTGATGACAGACAAGGGTTGTGTGAAGATTGGTAAGTTGCCTCAACCTTTTTACTACAAAATTTCTCATGCCCCAGGACTACTGATAAAAAGTAATGTCATTAAAGTAATTTGGCTGAATTATTTATTGTGATTTTATTATTTCTATGAAGTGCCTGCCACTTGAGATTAAACAGTTGTGGAATACTGACAGCGATAAATGCAGACATTTTGTGACAGCAAATGAGCAATCTCAAAAAGGAAAGTAAACTTCTTGATGATTGTGTCATCAAAGAGCAAGCTGGCTTGCATACAGCATGCACATTATTTACATTTCAAGGCTTCCTATGTTAATGAGCTGTCCCATGATTAGTGTTGTTGTTGTTGTCATTTTACTTTTTTTTATAGATAACTTGGGCAAGTCAGGTAAAATATTTTCAATAGATAATTATTTACTTTTCAGCTGACTTTGGACTGGCAAGAAAGTACTGTCTCCCTCTGAAACCCATGACTCCCAAAGTGGTGACTTTGTGGTGAGATCTTTCTCTTCCTCTTGCACAGGCTCTGAATACTCTGTTGTTGTCAGACACTGTCGACCTTTCGACAAGGAAGAATCAGACCTGCCTACCATTATGGATTTTTCCGTAGTTTTACGGATTTTAGACCTCGAATACGGAAATACGCGGAGGCCTGACAAAATATGGATTTGACACCATTTTCTAAATAAAATGTTGTGTCTCAGTGATAAAGCATTTTCATAACTAAGTGCTGAGAACAGGCGTAACAGAATTACTGGCCCTTGTTTGTTTCGATTTTGGCGCGGTTGAATGGACGAAAAGTGGGCTGCAGTTCGAAAGTTGGAGCCCTACAAAGAGCTGTCTGCTGTGCTGGGTGGGATTTTGACAATACCCCATTCAAGTGCTCATTGTGAGCGGGTGTTTTCCTGCGTAAGGAAGAACCGCACAGATCAGCGATCCAGTTTAGGTAACAGTACACTTGAGAGTTTGCTGATCAAGTCCAAATCTGCTGCTACAGTGTACACCAGCTAAGAACTAGACTGACTCAAGAGCTGCTATAACCAGCAGCTGAAAGAAAGCAATGCTGAGTAAAGAGGGCTGACACCAGCTGCCCTCGGTGTAGCGGGATAGCGGCTGAAAGCTATGCAGAGAGTTGCATTTTCTTTCCTGAGGTGAATGTTTAGTTCTAGCAGTCGTCTGTCATTTTCAGTTATTTCAAAATGCAGTGAATATGTACAATGGTCAAATCCCTACTACGTTGATACGACGAGTATGTGAAAATTACACATTTTGGTCCTGGAATACAGATTATACCACATTTTGCGAGTCAGAATATGAAAACTAAAAATCTGGTGTAGGCACGTCTGAAGAATGATGTGCGAATTTTGGGACTTCTGTGAGAAGTTACCCATCTGTAACTAATTTTTATTTGGAGCATTATAATGCACCTGGGAAAGTTGATGTCATCAGTTTTTAGACCTTTTGTTCCATTTGAATCTCTTGGCTTTTTAAAATCATTTATGGGTTAAAAGCAATCAAATAATTTGTCAATGTCATTTATGCATCTTTTGCAAGCTTTGTATGGTTTAATGTAGGATGAATTTGTCAAGTCAACCCTGACATTTCAGTGGTCTTTTTGTTTTTAGTTCATTTGTTTGTTCATGTATTGGTTCATTCATTCATTCATGCATGCATGCATGTATGCACTCACTCACTCACTCACTCACTCACTCACTCACTCACTCACTCACTCACTCACTCACTCACTCACTCACTCACTCACTCACTCACTCACTCACTCACTCACTCAC
>JAWQFJ010025811.1:0-47500 GCA_034096865.1 Theodoxus fluviatilis | reverse complement strand
GTTAACATTCTGGTGCTATGGAATGAAAATACTCCACGTTTCAGTTGTCGTGATTGGTGGTTGCACTTCACTTGATATTAGAGAGCTGTGTAGTGGATCTGTGTGTTTGTATGCACATTCTACATTGATTTTCTCTGATTGCATAGAGCAACCGCTGAAGACTGCCTGGAAAGTACCTACTTGAGGGAAAAGCCATATCGTAAGTACTGTGGTGTCACTTGTGTTTGTGCAAGCTAAATACCGATGGCAAATTGTTGTTGGATCATATGTTTGTACCATCTACATCTGCTCTGTTTTCTGTGTTGTTTGTACCATCTACCTCTGCTCTGTTTTCTGTGTTGTTTGTACCATCTACATCTGCTCTGTTTTCTGTGTTGTTTGTACCATCTACATCTGCTCTGTTTTCTGTGTTGTTTGGATTTGAGACACTGGATTGTATCCTTGATGAAAATGGAGTGATTAGTACGTATTTAGGGTTGGTATGACTTTACTTTCATATTGTGCGCCATTTCCCCAGAAATCTGAATTGAATTGTAGCGCAGACCCAAAATGTAATGGCATCTCCAACAACAGAACAGCAACCGTTCTCCTCTTCATTGTTGTCATCATCAACAGTATCATTGTTGTCATCATTGTGGTCATCCTCACACACTTTTCTGAAAGATGTTCACTCCTGGTCATCCCCAGAGCACCAGGTGGGCTGGGGGTTCAAGAATTGACCCGCCACATCTCCCTACACCATTCATAAGAGGCAAATAAATAGGGACCTCGTGACTTGACTTACACATACTTTAATTTCTTCTAGTGATTTTCATGCTTAATGGCCTTACATAGCCTACAGAGGCTGAAAGGCCGTAAAACTCCCATCCATCCATCCATCCATCCATCTATCCATCCATCCATCCATCCATCCAACCATCCATCCATTCATCCATCCATTTCCATTCATCCATCCATCTCCATTCATCCATCCATCTCCATCCATCTCCATCCACCCACCCACCCACCCATCCAACCATCCATCCATCCATCCATCCATCCATCCATCCATCCATCCATCCATCCATCCATCCATCCATCCATCCATCCATCCATCCATCCATCCATCCATTTCCATTCATCCATCCATCTCCATCCATCCATCCATCCATCCACCCACCCACCCACCCACCCATCCATCTATCCATTTCCATTCATCCATCCATCTCCATCCATCCATCCATCCATCCATCCATCCATCCATCCATCCATCCATCCATCCATCCATCTGAATGTGTAAACTCTTTTTTTGCTTTTGATGCATGGCTGACCACTTATCTATGCCAGTCACCGTTAGAGATAGAATTCTGAATGTAGACATATTTTCTTGCCTGTGTTTCAGCCTGCGACCCCGAGTTCATGCCGTCCTTCCCCCAACACCGCCTCAAACGCCGGAATGCAGGAGAGAGACTCAAGGAGGAATCACAGTGAGTGGTTTGTCTTTGGTGAGATGAATACAGAGCAGAAGTTCTGGTGTGGGGACAGACAGAGGCAGCTTCACAGCAGCAGAATTATCTGTGTTTTCCCTTCGCAGGAAATATAATGGCTCAATGGAAGAAATGCTTTAATATAGCAACTTTTCAAGTACATGTGCACCTGGCTTTCTGACAGATTTATGCTCAACATGGTGGTAGTTGGGTGAGGGTACTGATCTTCTGCTGCTTTCATGTGACCTGGATCAGATAGAGTGATAGACATGCAAACCATTTCCACCGTCCACAACCCTTGTCATGCTGATGTTGACTCACATAGATCTACAAGACTGAGGCCAAAGGAAAAGAGGATGTTTGTTTTTGGCCACCCAACTGACCCTGTATTTTGCTGTGGACTGTACTCGTTTTTTCACTGCTGGAGAGAACCAACACCCCACTCCCAAAATGTCTTTTGAATATGGCATGTGAACCTTAAAGCTGACACTAGCTGTGAGATTGTTTTCGTTTCTCTCTGGCTGCAAAGCATCAATCAGACAGCTTGCCTTCATGTCTTTTATCTTGAGACCAAGTGTTTCTCTGGCAGAGATTCAGGGCATGGTAACCTTTCTTTGAATAACAAAAAACAAAGAAAAAGTAAATAGATGAATTTCTACCTTCCTACTCCCCTTTTTATATTGGGGGTGGGGGGTGGAGGGGACCACAACTTGCTGTCACTAATCATGTGAAAGCAGTGTAAGTTAACCCCTTCCATGCCATGCCTGGAAATTTTCAGAGCCTTGAACTGTCAGCTTGGCTTGGTTCCGGAAAATTGTCGAGCTTCTGACAAAGCACTGTCATGAAAGGGAGGTAACTACAAATGACTGTGCTCTATTCAGTGCTCTGGAAAATAAGAACACTATGAGATGACAAACACCAGTACAGTAAAAGTGAGAAAAATCCCTGGCTTATGCATGGCGTGCAATATATATGGCAGGGAAGGGGTTAAGCATGCTGTTGAAGGATGCAAGTTGGTGATCACTGCTGTTTGACCTTCACAAAAAGCAGGCGTCTTCAACCACAGGTGTGTGTCCCCTGTGGATGGGAGTGAGAATAGACCACCCTGTTGCCCTACTCAGTTTGTAAAAGAGGAACTAGGGAAATCAAGACATGATTTGCTCTTACGGTTAGACTTCCGCTGGTGGGCCACAGGAAAGAGCAAATATGACAACACACAAGCTGTTGGGCCACAGCATCTGATTGGCTGTGTCTTTACCTAGGCATCTATGCTTGAAAATGTAGAAACACAGCCAATCAGGAAAATGCCCATGTAAAAACACAGCCAATCAGATGCTGTGGCCCATCAGCTTGTGTATATGTATGTATGTATGTATGTATGTATGTATGTATGTATGTATGTATCCCTTTTGAAGCCGAGTAAATCCCAGCAGCTGTGGTGGGACAAGCAGTTCAATATCAATGTAGGAGATTACTGGCTTTGAGAAGAACTGGGTAAACATCCGAGCGTGCACATGTAATGCATATTGGAAAATTGTATGTTTCCTATTTTGGCAATAAAGTGATTTGATATGTATGTATGTTTGTGGTGAAGGAGAGACTGCAACTTCTAGAGACAAACGCGGTTAACAACGTTTACTACCCGGACTCCTACTCAAGAGCGTGCACACTTTGCGGGTTTCATTCAGACACTAACTCGCATGCCTTGAATGGCTGTAACAGGTTGAAAGGGCTGTACACAGAGAGGCACGACAGATGTGTGCAAATGGTAAGGCAGACACTAGAGAAGGCGATTTTGACTGAGTTCTGTGAAGTATTTGAAAACCAACCTGTCTTGATGGACGGGTTGTCAGTGGTGGGACCTTGCAAGCCAGATTTGTGTATCTTAGATCATCTTAATTCAACAGCCTTCATCATCGAAATGGTCTGCCCGTTTGACACATTCATCGAAAGATGCTACCAACATAAATTTGAAAAGTACATGCCTCTCTGTCTTTCGCTTAATGATGCTGGCTTTTCCACGAAAATAGTAGTCCTGGTGATTGGGTCCCTTGGTACTGTACATCGCAGATTTGTCAAAAGGCCTCATGTTGTTGGGCCTAACAAAACGCTTAAGCAGGAATCTAGCTAAGTACCTCAGTCTGTCAGTCATGATAGGGTCGAGGAGAGCTTGGGCCAGAAGAAATTTCTTAATGGAAAGGGAACTTAGATAGAAGAACTTTTGTATGGGCTGACTTGTGAAGTTTTACTAAATCATCGTTGAAGAGACGAATCTGTCCAGACGGGTGCTTCAGTTGGACTAGTGTTCCTTCACATAGCTGTGATTTTAGCAGCCATGTATGATCTTTGTACATTTTCTGCAATAAAGTGATTTGATATGTATGTATAATGTACTTGTATTGCGCGCACTTCCCTAAGGCTGCTCAGTGGCGTGTTACATTATCTTTGCTTTCTCACACCCCTCTCCTCAGACAAGTCCACTAGTGTGCCCCGCCTGCAGAAGTTTAACCACTCTCACCAACTCTATTAATATATTTTTTTAATCAGTGGCCTTACATCAGGCTTGTTCAGGAGTACAAAGCGCTGCATGAGCGTTTCATGTTGGCAATTGAGCGCTCTTTGCCTCTCGTGAACACCTACAGATTTAGTGCAGTGATTCACTTGTTGGAAGGGAGGTAAATCTTCTGCGCCGCATGTTGTGTTGCTAGACGCTAAGAAAGTGTTTTCTTTGCCACAGACATCGTTTATGCACGTTTAAATGTATTCTGCATGAATAAAGTCCACTACTGCGTCATCCTTACTTGCCATTACTCGCGCATACAGAGTGCTTGGGGCAAATAAAGCCCGTTCCAGTCCCAAAATGATGTTTCTGAGGGTTATTTTACACATCGACGGCCAGTGTGGGATCGAAGACACCATTTTGAAAATCGTGTGAATCACCTCGGATCTGTGATGCACAGCGCTGCTCAGCGCTGAGTGAATCACGCCCCAAAATTGCTGTTCAGGAGTGAAACACGTGCAGCGCTTCACAGCGCTGCGCCTCCTGAACAAGCCTATAGCCTACAAAGACTGATAGACTGTAACATTCAGCGCAGCTGAGACTATGGTCAATTGGTTATCTCTCTGTTCAGAATGAGGCATTAAAACCCCATTCATTCATTCATTCTTTCTACAGGATGTCTGTGTTGGCAGTCATTATGCTTCATCTCCTTGGGGGGGGGGGGGGGGGGGGGGGATTATAACTCAGGTTTTTAATATTTTAAAAGATTACTTTTCTCCCCGGACCCTGATCAATGATGTCAGTCTCTTCCTTGGTTGCTTTTTCAGAAAGGAGACCACATCTAGCGAGAGGTTCAAGGACTTTGGCAGTTCTGCCTCCAGCAATCCTTCTAGTGTAAGCCAAGTCTTCCCCTCTTCACCATCCTCCTTCTTTCGCATGACGAGCGGATTGATGGAAGGAGAAAAGCGAGAGGATGAAATAATCCATTCATCCCTCAACCCATCAAATCGTGTTTATTCTTTCATTCATCCTTCTCTTTATTTATTCATTTATATTGGTATCTATGCACCCATCCATCCCTGCCTCCATGTCCGTCTCTGTTTCTCTCTTTCTCCCCTAGTCCTGTTAGCTATTCATCTGCTGTTGTATCCACCCTCCTCAGACACCTTCTGTCTCTTTTTAATGATGATGTTGATGACCACAATGATTCTTTTGCACTCAAGTTCTTGAGAAATAATTTTAGGGACTTTTAGCCCTGGTTGCTACTGTGCTGCACCCAGTACCCCATTTTACTCCTGGGTAGGAAAGGCAATGCAGGCCAAGCACAGAACCACTTCTGCAAGTGGGCCACACTAGTGGACTCATCCTAGGAGAGGGGTGCAGGAAAGGCAGCAAAGATGACATTACACACAAGCTGATGAACCACAGCGTCTGACTGGCTACGTTGGCGAGCAATTACACCCCGTGTAAACATGAGCCAGTCTGATGCTGTGGCCTATCAGCTTGTGTTACATCATCTTTGCTGCCTTTCCTGCACCCCTCTCCTTGGACGAGTCTGTCACGTTAAAAATTTGAATCTAAAAATACATCCGAACAAGAGACATCAATAGATCTGGAAATCCCAAAGTAAGGGACGCAACTGTGTGTGACTGCTCCTTCATCCGACCAAGAGACATAAATACCAGTATCCGTTCTGCGACTCTGGACAGCATGAACTGAGACCTCCAGGCCCACGCTGGGGTTGACCTATTTTCACAGTTCAGCCGGCCGTTACCAAGGGGAGTCTGTAGGTGCTGGCCATCTCCGGTTACACTCACACGTGGCCAGAGATCAACAAAATCGTCCCCACTATTAATAGATATCGGGAAAAGCGTCCATTGACCTGGGAAACTCTCTGAAATCCAAATGTAGAAAGGCGCGAACCAACTGTCCAATGAGCATGGCGAAATTAGCTAGTGGCGCGAAAGTGACATCAGATCTATTCATATCGACCAATGACAGTCTCTTGTTCGGATGTATTTTTAGATTCGGATTTTTAACGTGACAAGTCCACTAGTGTGGCCAGCCTGTGCAAGCTATTCTGAATCCTAACCACTCAAGTCTCATCTTTCCTTTCCTTCTCTGTCTTGTCCCTCCCTCCTTGGCTAGCCTGGTTGTCTTTGGTGGTCACAGACAATGAAAGGTATGAAGGAGAGTTCAACCACAGATGGAATCAAGATTTGTATAGAGAATTTTGATAGTTCATTCTCTAGCAATCACCTGAGATTGATGACTGTTTTGGGGGTTTTTTCTGTTGCAGGTCAAGAAAAGGAAGATTTCGGCATTAGAGAAATGAGTGTGAATAGAATGGAAGGCCCAAACCCTTCAACAGACTGTCACCAGAAGCAACTATCAGAACAAAAACAGAGTTCCAAAACAATCAGTCGGTGCAGACTTGCGAGTGGCGATAGGACTTGTCTTGATAATTGCATCTAGTTCTGAGAGAACTGTGAACTTCAGTTAGGAATGTAATTGCATATTTTTATGCGTTACCTCCAAGCTGTGGGTAATTGGTTTGCCCTCTTCCCCTGCTTGGCTGGGAAGTCAGTTATCTTGCTGGAGCATAGCGATTGGATTGCATGAGTGAACAAAAGTGTTTTCCAAGCAACATTGCTTCTCTTGGTTTTGTATGGTTGATGGTAGCTGGCCATCCAACCCAAGTTACTATGCTGAAACAGTCATGTGAAACAGCTTGAAGACCGATGTACAGAATAGCATTTGCACTTGTCTTTTTTTTAATTGTTTGTTTCTTCATTTCCTGAGATGAATGTCTGGTCAGCAGTGAACTTGTGCTACTGTACAGTGTGCATTGCAGGGAGAACATCATATTGAACGTCAATAACAAAATGAGTGTGTACCTATAGGCTCCAGTTCAAGCATCGTCTGCAGGGTTGTTCATGTAGAATTTCATTTTCTGCACATCTCCATGTCCAATGTTGCATTTTTCCATCTAGCCACTCCGGGTTTTGAAATGATCCTCCATGCAGTTATGAATGATGTGCAACTGCTAGAGTGTGAAAGTCAATTGGCAAGGGCCTGAATGCAATAATGATGAACATGGAAGTCACACATTCTATGGTTGCCTTTCTTAGTTGATTGTTTTCTGCTCTTGGTCTGTGCGTTTCTTGAGCAATAAATGGGCATTGGATCTGATCATGCTGTTCAGGTTAAGTCCTCTTGCATTAACTGTGGGCACATCTTTGAGCTGCAGCACACTCATAGCCTCCGCACATGTGCAGTCACCGTGTCAGTTATAGTGCATGCATGAATGTAGATTTGTGTTCATGCCTGTTGAGACCAATGTGCACCAAGGTAATGGTGCTCTTTTTTTATATTGCAACTTTTCCATTTATCGATAGATGCTTAAACCGCACACAATTACCCCCTGGTCATCAGGCTACCTCTTTTTATCACTCCATCGCCATCTCAACTCCCTGGGGAGCATGCAACCCGGCAGTGGATGGACGCACCAAAGTTATTTTTCAGTATTTTCCAACTCAGCCCTCAGAGGTACCCATTTTATTCCTGGGTGGGGAGAAGCATATGTGAGTAAAGCATCTTGCTCAAGGATGCAACTCTAGAATCCACACAGCTTCGATTGCCGTTTCCTCTAGCCGCAAGCGCCTGCAGGTCAAGTGTGCCAACCACACGGAGCCCCACGACAGCAGCCATCTTCTCTTCCTGTAGTAGAGAACTGTTGGTGCAGTTGGAGCTCTTCAGTTACATTTGCATGCACACAAACACACACACACTCTATCTCTCTCAGACCAACTGTATAAAGAACAAAAAATCAAATCTATATTTGAAAAAGCATTTAAATTATTCCTTGCTTCATTCCTCCATGTCTCCAGCCACCGATAACAACTACAATTCTCCACCACTGTTGACCCAATGACCTCCACCATGCTTGCAAAGTGTACAACGTAGGGCAAGAGCCATTCACACCCTCTTTATCAGCCGGTACCCCTGGCAACCCAGCTTTCAGGACCAACTCCAGTAGCTCAGCCAGGGACAACCCCGAGCAGCGAATAAGACCAGCAGAGGACAACAGGACAGTCCGATCACTTGGACATGACAGTGGACAAGAAACTTCATGAGAAGCGAGACAACCGACAGTCCTCAGAGGAAGAGCCCCCTGTCTTCAAGCGTTTCGGCCCTGGCTTCCCCCACACTCTTGGGGTGGGTGGGCCACACCTGGGTCATAGTCCCAAGTGCCCGTCAGTCGTCAGGCACACTGTGTGATGGTCTGCCTTGCCTTAGCACAGAATATAGAAAGAAGCGGTATTCTGCAATAATTCATTTCAGGGCATTACATGCATTTACACATATGAGAGTAATGCAGTTTTGCAACAAAACAAAATGAACACTGATCGACAAACTACATGCATCATCTTACTCTATCTCCTTTCAATGGTCTGTACCATGGATAGTGATTGGCCAATCCAATTTGTTCTTGAACAATCCAGTTAGTTTGTTCTTGACTTTGGGCGACACTTGGAGACCCCTTATTTTCGGAGAGCCATGAACCTCAAATGCAAGCAATTTTGTGCAATGATTTCAAATGACTGCAAAGCTGGATTAACCCAAGCACAGGACCAACACTTGGATGAGCATTTGGAGATTCTGCTCCTTCTTGAGCAACCAATACTCGGCGGTTCGCAGATGTTTGATGGAGCCAAGAATCCCTTGAAGATGACCCCCACTCCGGGTGCCCTGCCGCTGCAGTTACCTCTGAAAATGTTTCAGCTCTGGGGGACACAATCCAAGTGGAATCAAGAACATCGTACTAAACAATTCAGATGGAACTAAATATTGGATTGGGGAATGTGAAAAAAAATCTTAGAAATTTGTTAATGCAGTTTTCTTCCGTCCCAGGGATTGAACCATGGCACAGCGCCTCGCACATAATCAAACACCAAAGCTTGCTTGTCTGAATCTGCCTGTCTAAAGAGCGAGTTTCAACAGACAAGAGGAGGGTGAGGAGCAGACTATGCACTCATGCAGGAGGGGAGACTACTGGCACCAAACCATTGGTGAAGAAATAAGTCACCATTGTTTCCAGAATTGGTTCAGAGGGATGAAAGACTGCCTAAAGAGTGCTGGAGAGTACTTTGAGAAGCTCCAAGCTTCACAGCACTGTAGCCTTTCCAAGTTTCTGTTGTTGCAAAACTTTCTGCAAGACCCTCATACGAGCACAGTCCAGACTTATCAGTCCCTCACTGGCTAGTTGTCTCCATAGATGTTTCACAATAGACATGGTGCATGTTTCCACACTTCGCAACACTCAATGTCCCACAGTGATGCATTATGCTTTGCCACCCTTCCCATGCCAGTCTTCGCCTTCAGCAGAAGCAAGCTCTCCAGTGTAAAACAAGAGATGGCCAGCAGCCACCAGAACCTCGTCTTGTTTAAAAAAAATTAAAGCTCTCCAATAATCCAACTACAAGTACAACCTACTGTTCTAAAATAAATTCATGTGAGTAACGACAGGCATTTCTGTCCTGTGGTCATCACGATATTCCCAAATTTAGAACGATGAGTTTGCAGAGGTAACTCCCCCTTTGCGTTGGGGATAAGAATAGACGCACTGCGTCTCCCTTCGCAGTTTGTAAGAGAGGAGTAACTAGGGAAATTGTGACTCGACTTGCTCCTATTCTCACCAATTCTAATTTATTCATGATCATTGATCCGAACCCTCGGAGTGTCGTGATAATCCATCCCCCCTCCACAAAAAAGCACACTCCCAGTGCACTGGCAAGGATGACAGACTGGCTCTGATGTGTGCCGTGTTCTCATTGGTTGATAGAAATATGCTCTATCCAGTAGAAAGTCAGCTTAGCGTAAGTTTGATATACAGAGCTGGAGCCCAGTGGCGTAAAATTCGGACTGTTGCACTCCACCATCGCTGTCCACATTTTGGACTGTGGCTCTCAGAGGGTTAAATAGCCCACAAAGGCTGATAGCGTGTCCAGGTACGTTCCGATTCCTCTTGGATTACCACTCTGGTGTTGGAAGCCAAGACTGCGCGGCGCCATGCGGAAAGGTTGTTTCGCAAGTCAGGTCTGCATGTTCACAAGGATCTGTATCGCGAGGCGCGGAACCACTGCTCCCAGGTTGTCCGCCAGGCTAAGAGTGTTCAGAGTGAACTGGAGTCTGCTGCGGGTGACCCCAAGAAAGTGTTTAGCATAGTGAACAGACTGCTAGGCAAGGAGGCTTCTCCTCCTGTTCTCCCTAGTCTCAGCTCTGATGCTGCTGCTAGAAACCTTTCACAGTTCTTCAGTGAGAAGATTCAGACACTTAGAGACCAGTTATCGCAGGAAAGGTCTTGTGTAGACTTGTGTGGTGTTGGCGAGGGGTGTGCTAGTTTCAGTGGTGAACCATTTGCTTCCTTTACGCCTGTCTCAGAGTATCAGCTGCAAAAGGTGATAGCCAGGTCAAAGCCGACTTTCTCCAGTGTTGACCCTGTCCCCACCAAGCTAGTGTTAGACAACCTTGACATTTTGCTGCCTGTCTTGGTTCACATCGTGAACGCCAGCCTTGCTGCGGGTTGTGTTCCTCGCCCCCTCAAGACGGCCGTCATACGACCCGCTTCTTAAGAAACCGACCTTGGACTCCGGTGTTGAGAAGAACTACCGCCCGGTGTCTAACCTACCATATGTGTCAAAGCTGCTTGAGCGTGTTGTTGCCGACCAGCTCGCCGAGCATGTGTCTCGTCATCAGCTATTGGATTGTTTCCAGTCAGCCTACAGGCCAGGCCATTCCACAGAGACTGCTGTTCTTCGCGTCTTGAATGACTTCCTGTGCGCTGCTGACCGTGGTGACCTCTCCCTGCTGGTGATGCTGGACTTGAGTGCCGCCTTTGACCTCATCGACCATCAGCTGCTCCTCCAGAGACTTCGTCATGAGTATGGGCTCGATGGGTGCGTCCACCAGTGGTTCCAGTCGTATCTTGAGGATCGGTTCCAGTACGTCAGTGTGAAAACCGCACCATCTGATGAAACGGAGCTGACTTGTGGGGTCCCCCAAGGGTCCGTGCTGGGACCGGTACTCTTCTCATTATACACGTCGGAGTTGGGACGTATCATCGAGAGACATGGGTTAGGAAGGCAGCTTTTTGCTGACGACTCGGGCCTGTATGACTCTTTTTCTCCTGATGATGCCTCTGCAGCCGAGTCTGCTAGGAAGTTTGAGCTGTGCTGCTGTGATGTGAAGGCATGGATGACTGCCAATATGCTCAAGCTCAATGACGACAAAACGGACAGGGCTGCAACTACCATCGCAGTGGCCTTAGTCATCTCCAAGATTGACTATGCAAACGGCTGTCTTTGGGGCCTCCCTGTCCAGCAGCTCGACCGACTCCAGCGTGTTCTGAACACGGCGGCAAGGATTGTGTCTAGGACCAAAAAGACCGACCACATCACTCCAGTCCTCCGCAAGCTCCATTGGCTCCCAGTCATGAAGAGAGTGGACCACAAGGTGCTCTCCCTGTGCTATAAGCGTGTGCACGATCCAACTTTCCCCCAGTACCTCAGAGACATCATCCCTCTCCACAACCCCCCCAGATGTCTTCGCTCTGCTTCCCAGTCACTGCTGGCTCCACCCAGTAGGGCCGGCCACATAGGGAAGCGCTTGGGTCGCCGCTCGTTCTCCTACTGTGGTCCAACCCTGTGGAATGCGCTCCCCCAGAACATGCGAGAAGCGAAGTCACTAGAGGACTTCAAGAGCACTCTGAAGACTCACCTTTTCTGACTTGGGATCTGTGTAAATAGTCTCAAATGAAAGGACATACCTGACTGAAAGACTGTGCACCAGTCTCTGTTTTGTTAACTTTTTCTCCCTTCCCCCCAATCTCCTGCGCCTTGAGCATGCTGCCAGCATGGATATGTGCGCCATATAGTGGACATCATCATCATCATCATCATCAAGGAGAATAACAGTGTGGAAGTAAGTGGGGCTTAAGTGGTAGCCAGAGGTGGTATGGGAATGGCGGCAAAGGGTGCGAAAGGCAGGATGGGACATTCTCCAGCACTGCTCATCAAGTAGGAATTGCACACAGACAAGAGGGGACAAGCCCCAGGGGACAACGGTAACAATACTACACAATTCTTTATTGAAGAAAAACGTACAGGTCCTCATGTTGCAAGCAAAAAAGACAATTAAATAATCATCCCAAAAATAGTGCTCTGCCCTACCTCCCCCTACTGAATGTAAGAGAGAGAGAGAGAGAGAGAGAGAGAGAGAGAGAGAGAGAAAGCTTTCCTGTCACTGGCAGTGCAGGGTGAGCCCTTCTTACGCACACTGGCAACGGACAGTCTGTCTCGCTGCAAAAGCTCGGTCACTGCATCCAACGCGGAAACAAAGAATCTTTGCTAGCAAACTGCTGAACCACCCTACAAAGAAACAGAAGGACATAGGGCAGGGAGGTTGAGGAGATAAAAAGAGGAAAAACAAAGAAACAAGAACAGCCGAGTTGGGGACCTAGGGAAAGGAGAAGTAGTACATGGTACATTCATGAGACAAACAGTGGTAGGAGGAATCAATGCTTGGCAGAAGGGGATGTAGGAAGGAGGGATGGAAGGAAACAAGAAAGGAGACTAAAGCTGGTCTGAGGAGAACCCTCAAAGCTTGACTTAGAATCCCTAACAACCCTACCCTGGTTCACATCTTTTTTTTTTTCTTTTTTTTTCATGTCAACCTGATTCCTACCTCTTTTTTTTCACATAAATTTTTCTTGAACACCCCACCCTTCTGTCAACTTCAAAATGTGCACTGTATTACTCTGGGGATGTGTGAGTGTGAGTGAGAAATCCATGTTCTTTATCTGGCAAGTTGTTTTACTTAAAATGTCCATACTAGAGGCGGCTCCAGGCAAATACTGGTGGAGTCTTGGAGAAATGGGGTAAAAACCTTGAATCCGTTTTTTCTGGGCTGGCTGTCTTCATCTCCCTGCTGGGGAGACAGGGGAGGAGGATGGGGATGAGAGGAAGCAGAACAGTGGTGATGTCTTGTTGACTTGGTCGCCAGCAGCTCTCCCTTCCTCCAGTTGGTGTGGTCTGGTGATCGTAGCGTTACCCCCTCCCCCCTCTCTCGCTGCTTGGTGCCCCGTCTTGGCTCAGCGTGGCACCACCCTGCCTCCCTCAAAAATACGTGGAGCTTTCTGGGGGCTGGGGCAGCTTACAGTTCTCTTTGGTGCACATTAACTGTTTGAGGGAGTGTAACACTGTCTGAATGGAGTAGTTACGCTTCCAGTGCTTCAGCACATCCACCGCACGGCTGTCCACCTGCAACAGTACAAGTGCAGACAGGTCTGCCTCTGCAGCACTGCTAGGACACGAGAAAGATAACTCGTGTGTGTGTGTGTGGGGGTGTGTGTGAGAGTGTGTGTGTGTGTGAGTGTGTGTGTATGTGTGTGTATATGTATGTGTGTGAGTGTGTGTGTGTATGTGTGTGTATATGTATGTGTGTGTGTATGTGTGTGTGTGTATGTGTGTGTGTGTGTGCGCGTGCGTGTGTGTGTATTTGAATGCACACATACACACACTTGCATGCATGAAAATGGGAATGAATCAAAGATAAAAATGATACTGAAGCTTCTACAGTTTATCTGTTACTTCTTTCAGAAGAACTCAAGGTGTCAAAGAAATGCAGGGATCCAATAAACATATCCTCCTCTAGCAGCTTCACACCTTCATGGCGGTGAAAGACTGTAGCATGAATATTCATGAGGAGTGAAAGTGGCCATGCACATTTATTTGTGTGTTCTTGTTAGGGACTTCTGAACAGCAGTACTTAGGGTCTAAAGTATTATTTCCAAATGCCATAGATGTCCACACACTTACATCGAGGTTTTCATCGACATTAGTTAGCCACAAAACAAAAACCCAACAATAACAACAGTCTGAGGAAAAAAAACACATAGAGAGACAGTCACGGTGCAACCATTTTTCATTTCAATTGTTATATACAGATTTGGGGTATGATATTACTTATAGATTAGGGGTAAGATATTCCATACAGATTTGGGCTATGATACTATGTACTGACTAGGGGTAAGATTTGGGATGCAATATTAGGTACCGGCAGGCTATTACTAACACTGTAAGATAAATGGCTCCAGCAGTCTATTTTCAGTTGTATTCATACAACCATTAAAATTGCCTTTGTGCATGTATTGGCACTTGATGCATACCATAATAAAGAACAGGTTTCATTCTTCACCCCCAAAAAAAGTTGTGGGTAGAAGCAGACAGTACTTGTGTACAAGTTGGCCAAGTTTTATGAAGATTAGACCAGAAGTTAGGTAGTTATGAGAAGTTTTGTGTATCATTCCGATGGGGGCAAGTTTTATGAAGATTTGACCAGAAGTTAGGTAGTTATGAGAAGTTTTGTGTATCATTCCGATGGGGGCAAGTTTTATGAAGATTTGACCAGAAGTTAGGTATTTATGAGAAGTTTTGTGCATCATTCCGATGGGGGCAAGTTTTATGAAGATTAGACCAGAAGTTAGGTAGTTATGAGAAGTTTTGTGTATCATTCCGATGGGGGCAATTTTTGGTCAAAAACTGCATAGAGCAGTGGTTGTCTTTGTCATGGCATTGTTGCTCAGATACCTGTTTTTTTGCCTTTTTTGTGTTATTTATGTGAGGCTAGCATCCTTAGCTTGTGCTCTACTGTAAATACTTGTTAATATTCAAATGTGATATTGTGTTTTAGGTCTTGCAATGTCAGCTTTTGGTAATTTTTCCTGGATTGTTCCCCCTTAAAAGATGGCTGCTTCCTTGTTACCAAGACAACCTCCAAAAAAAGTTGTGGGTAGAAGCAGACAGTACTTGTGTACAAGTTGGCCAAGTTTCATGAAGATTGAAGCTTTGGATGAGACCCAATAAATTTTTTTCAAACGCATGTGAAATTTTGCTTTTTCCTTGAGGCAGCCCCAGGCATTAGGAGGTAGTTGCTTTAAGGCAGCGCTAGTCAGAAAAGGGTTAAAGAGGGATTATCAGAATAAAGTTCAATGGGACTCCTCCAGGTAGACAAGATGGGTCTATCTAGTCCCGATACAGCCAAAGGTCCAGAAAGATGTTTCATTCCCAGTGACCTCTAAAGCAGTCATGGTGGGACCAACTAACCTCCCCATTGCTGCTGACTCCATTCATGTTGATTTTCGTGAGAAAGCTGGCTTTGGGGACTTCATCTGGGTAGTTGGGGCCACACCTGACCCGTAGCGTGTACATCCGTCCCTCAAAAGCTGTCTGCAAGCAAAACAAACAGGGCAGATAAGCGCTCTGACAATTTGCTGAAGGAAAAGCTCCCATTGTATTCTCCTATAGTATTAACTGCCACATCCGACTCCTCGAACGCTTCCATCAGCGCTGCCTCTGTTCCATCCTCGCCATCCACTGGAGCGACTTTGTCACCAACAACACAGTCCTTGATCGGGACTAGATTGACAGCATTGAGGGAGGCCATGCTGCTGAGGGGTCAACTGTGCTGGGCAGGGCATGTATCCAGAACGGAGGACCATCGTCTCCCCAAGATCCTGCTATACGGTCAACTGTCCTCTGGCCACCGAGGAGTGGGGGCTCTGAAGAAAAGATACAAAGACTGCCTCAAGAGGTCCCTCAGTGTATGCCACATCAACCATCATGATTGGTCATCGCTCGCTGCTGACTGCGAGGCCTGGAAACACACCATCCATGTAGCTACCTTGTCCTTTGAACACAATCAAAGGGCCAACCTCGAGTACCAAAGGTTATGGAGAAAGAACCGTGAGGCGTCAGCGCCAGCCACTACAGACCAGCCCCTCAGATGCAGCCACTGTGGGCAGGTGTGCGAGTCCCGTATTGGTCTCGTCAGCCACCAAGGAGCCTGCAGCCATCGCAGACCCTGTCCCCTTACTATGATCTTCGTTCACGCAGCCAAGCCATGATGATGATTAATTGCCTCTAAAAGATTACTATTCCACCAATGGCAATCATGAGAACAGACACAACCAGAGACAAATACAAATGCAATATAACATACTCATCCACATCTCTGCATTTATACACGCACACACACACACACACACACACACACACACACCTGAAATCCTGAATGCCAACAGTCCTGGAATAGTTAGCTAGTGAAAGCCAACAACCCCAGGATATGACTGACCTACTGAGATAACCTCCCATAATGTGACAGATGGGTAGGTTGCACAGCAGGGAAGAGAGGCAGAGCAAGAGGGGGCTATTGATGGGAGGCAAGTAGAGACACGCAGGCAGGGAAAACACACACACACACACTCGCAATCACACACACATACATACACACACATACACTCACACATACACACACACACACACACACACACACATACACACACACTCGCACACACACACACACACACACACACACTCACACACATACACACTCACACACTCACACTCGCACACACATACACACACACACATACACACACTCGCACACACACACACACACACACACACACACACACACACACACACACACACACAGGGAGAAGAAGAGGGGGGGAAAAGAGGACATGTGAAGAAATGCCATTAGACTCTAGAGGCATAAAAATGCATGTGTGAGGGAAATGTGGAAACACTGAATGAAAATTCAACTTAGCGATAGAACTTGTGTTTCTGGTGAATGAATGCACAATACCTGAAGAATGAAGGATAAATGAATGGATGAATGGAGTTTCAAGGCCTATCAACCTTTGTAGGCTATGGAAGGCCACCAAGCACGAACATCACTAAAATAGATTAGAGTAAGTGCAAATCAAGTCATGCTGTCCTTAGTTATTTGCCTCTTATGAAACTCATAGAGACATGGTGGGTCTATTCTCACCCCCAACCCACAGGGAGCAAGAACGTGAAAAACAGAGACATCAGAGAAAATCTATGGAGGATGTTTTGTCACGGGGGGTGGGGGGCCCAGCAGTGGCACCACTTACTCGTGGGGGGCCAATGATCATGCAGGTCCAGTGTGTGAGGGTGTTGTCGTCCTCATCCTCCAGTCCCCAGCTGATGGTGCCGTCTCCCGTCCCCTTTTGGCCCTGCTCCAGCTCATCCAGCAGCTTGAAGTTCCTTGGAACCACTGGGCAGAGAGAGATAAAAACTCAGTCAGAGACAGGCATAATTATTAGGCACAACAGAGAGAGAGAGAGAGAGAGAGAGAGAGAGAGAGAGAGAGAGAGAGAGAGAGAGAGAGAGAGAGAGAGAGAGAGAGAGAGAGAGAAGAGAGAGAGAGAGAGAGAGAGAGAGAGAGAGAGAGAGAGAGAGAGAGAGAGAGAGATTCAAGTGATAAATTGCCTCAATATTGAGGCATGCAAGCAAAAACATGCATGTGCACACACACTCATACACACACATGCATAACATGCTAATAACAAAACTAACAAAGGTCAAGGCCAGTGATACATCAGAAGTCGGTGTGACCTCCAGCCTGGTGCAAAGCATACCTTTTCACTGCTAGAACATGTCATGATGTTTACAAGGGAAGAGTTGATCAGGTTCTTCCCTCCATTTGTTTGGCATGGCATATTTGGGCTAAAACCTTCTCAGAGCTTATGTCATCCACCAACTCCTTGCAAAAAAACCTACATGACTACATATCAAATAATTCTGACAATATATTAGAAGTCAGAAGTCTTCCTCAGTCATCCACCACAAACCAGATAAATGCAGTTCAGTCATACAGTGACATAGTGTGAAAACTGTAAACAAGCACCTGAATAACCTCTAAACCAGAAGGAAAACTGTCCAGTGATTTAAAACTCCGGGGAAAATCAATCCAGGTAAAATGTGAGACAGTTAATATCCACACCTTACATCATCACAACTTCTGTGTAAAACTAATGGGCTAAAAAGGTATGATAAAGTCTTAGAAATCTTTGGAATCACCTGCCATATCATTATCAACATTATTTTTACTGAAGCCAATAACGCACACTAGAAAGAGAGTAACTATGAGAGAACAGTGACAGCAAAAAACCCACTATCAGTTGATTTTACTGGTATGTAGCTTTCCTATCTGGGTCATGTATACAATCACTCACAGAGATAAGTTGTTACACTGCTTACCACCAAATGGACATGGTTCTACATTTGAAAAAAAGATTCCACATCATGGCACATTCTTAGTCTTCGGCACAACAGACTCCGTCACTATTCTGTCACCAATCAACACAAACCGGTGAGTAGAAACTTCAACAACTTTTCAAGGCTGTGCAGATCAACACACACTTCTCTCTCCATCTCCTTCCAAGGACCAGGAGTCGACTCAGATGGAACAGAACTGAATCCAGGCAGTGAATTATTTACCGACACTGCCGTGCTCAACTAGGGTCAGCAAGCATGCAAGTGGCATCAGTGGGCCAGACCTCAGAATTATTCATCCTCGCTTTTCTTCCTGCAGAGCACAGCAGCAGCTGTTCAAAATGATTCCTCTGGTGAGCCCAACTGTTCAATATCACAGATTTACTCCTCGGGTGGAAGACGATGAGTAACAGCTTGAGGATGACCAGGGTTGTCAATGCTCTCTGGCCTGTTGACCCTGGGTATCATCGCCAAAGATGCATGAACATACTGGATCTACTTCATAACCCATGTGAAGCAGACATTCCACCAGGGATGAAAAGTGGGTAACCAAAAAAACCTGAACTTTTTTTTCGGGTATGCAATATTGAAGTGGCGAAGCACAGGACTAGGAGGCAGGACTATCACTTACTTGTTTCACCGACAACTTTAATGGACTTGCTGGAGAAGTACAGGAACTGGCAATTTTAGTGGAAAGCCTGCAGCACTTGGCATGAAGCCATGGATTCTCTTCTAACTTGGCTTTTTTTTTTGGGGGGGGGGGGGGGGGGGGGGGGAAGGAAGTCTCTAATGTCAACAGCTTTTCTCTTCTCAGCTCCTGCATTGTGAGCCTGATTAGTGGACTGGTAACATCTAGCTTCAGGTCGCTTTGGAAGGCATGCAACAAAATGGTTGGGACGCCAGTTTTTTCTTCGGATCCCCATTTTGGTCCACATAATGGCTGGGTTGGCTCCTGCAGGGTTTGACTCAAGCACTCTCGGGTTGATCACTCTGTGTAGATCTTGCCTTTGGGGGCCTTCATTTCCATACTCGGAAAGCCAGTCTCCTTATTTAAAAAAACTGAACCCTCTAAAGAGTCTGGATAACTGACCCAAACAAAACCTGAACAAGAAGGGCAAAGCCCATACGACTCATATGCTTGACCTTGACCTTTACAAGACCTTGACCTTCAGAAGACCTTCAAGGTCAAGGTCAAACAACTAAACCTTCCAATGACATCATACACTAAGAAATGCTTTACACATTTTTTCTACCAAAATAGTGACCTTGACCCAAGGTCAAAGTCATCCAAGGTCATGCAACACAAAGCTGTTAATTCAAGACATAGGAAGCCCAGTGGTGCTTATTGGCACTTTCTACCATGAGATATGGTCACTTTTAGTGGTTCACTACCCCATTTTGGTCACATTTCATAAGGGTCAAAGTGACCTTGACCTTGATGATATGTGACCAAATGTGTCTCATGATGAAAGTATAACATGTGTACTACAATCTTATGAAGTTTGGAAGAGTTATCTTCCATAGTTCAGGGTCAAGGTCACTTCAAAAATATGTATACAATCCAACTTTGAAGAGTTCCTGTGACCTTGACGCAAGGTCAACCAAACTGGTATCAAAAGATAGGGCTTACTTTGCCCTATAAACCATATATATAGGTGAGGTAACCAATCTCACAAACTTCAGAGAAAATTGAGAAAATGTGAAAAATGGCTGTTTTTTAGACAACAGTTATGGCCCCTGCGACCTAGACCTTGAAGCAAGGTCAAGTCACTATGTATGTTTTTTTAGGCCTTGTCATCATACACCATCATGCCAAATTGGGTGTTGATAGACTTAATGGTCTCCGAGAAAAATCCAACGTTAAAGTTTTAAACGAACGCCCGGACGGACGAAATGGGTGAGTACATAGACTCACTTTTGCTTCGCATGTGAGTCAAAAACCTGAAAAGCCTGAAAATTTTCATCCTTGTCCACATAAATGCAAGACATGGATCGGCTGACGGTAAAACTGCCAAACTTGTTAATGTTCAAAACTCTGCACTCTCATTTTAGAAGTAACAGACCTTTTAAAACCCCTACTCTTTTAGGCGAAATGTCTAATTTCTAATACAATATGAAAGGGCTTTCATGAGTTCGTTTTTGTTTAGGATGAGGAGGGAGGAAACACGCATAAATATTTGATTTGCAGCTAAGGAGTGGCCATACACAACATACTCAACAGAGAGTCAAGTTCATACCTCATTGGAGCTTCTGGTATGAATATGTCTTCCTTAGAGCAGGGGCAACCCCTTGCACTAACTTGACCTAAGATAAACTGTTCATCAGACATGCATCAAAGGTCATTCACGTGCAAATATTTTTTTTAATATCTAAAATTTGACAACATTC
The DNA here is from genome assembly GCA_034096865.1 of Theodoxus fluviatilis. Taxonomy (NCBI): domain Eukaryota; kingdom Metazoa; phylum Mollusca; class Gastropoda; order Cycloneritida; family Neritidae; genus Theodoxus; species Theodoxus fluviatilis. The sequence continues at coordinate 27,002 of JAWQFJ010025811.1, read as the reverse complement.
TCAAACTCCTTCACCTAGAATGATTGTGAAAATCCAAAAGGAACACCCAAAACTATCCCTGGACATTGGGTTTCTCAGTCATTGGTTGGGAGCTTGGGACATCTCCGCCTCAGGTAATCTTGGCTCTTGGCTCTCACAATTGTACCAGCCACCAAGGCAGGAACCGATCATAAAACAAACTATTCAAGTCACCAAGATTTCCCGGTGACAAGTCTTAGTACTGAAACTACTGTGGCATTTTGATGCATGGATGGACTTTTACGGCTTATCACCATCAGCCTTTGTAAGCTGTTCAGGACCATTAATCTTGGAAAACATATAAATTGGTTAGAATAAGAACAAGTCATGTCACAATTCCCCTAGCTATTCACCTCTTATGAAATACACTGGGTCAATTTTTACCCCAAGCTACATTGTTAAAGAGAAGGAACGTGGTTTAAAACCATAACCATATTTAGCAATTACATGAAATACATGCAGGCCAATTCAGTAGCATGCCTTCAAGGCAGGTATAAGCTCAAACTACTTCAGATTCTCATGTGTTTGCTTTTTTCTTTTCTTTTTTTTTTGGGGGGGGGGGAAGAAAACACACACAACATGCCTACTTCAGCAATTTTGATCCAGATATGTTAGCACACTGCACAGTAATGCAGTAAATGTTAACGAATGGATGGATGAATGGAGTTTTACTGCCTATTCGCCTTGGTAGGCTATGTAAGGCCATCAAGCAAGAAAATCACTAGAAGAGTTCCAAGTAAGCGCAATTCAAGTCATGATGTCCCTATTTAATCGCCTCTTACAAATCATGTAGGGAGACATGGTGGGTCCATTCTTTTAACCCCCAACCCACAGGGGGAGTAAATGTTCAGTGTATATAGGCCAAGATACTGAGATGTTCATTTTTTGGTTACTGTCAAAAAATAATGTTTGCATTGAAGATTATGGCCTACCTTTTCTTTTTTAAGTGACTGCAAATGTTTTCAATGTAAGTCACAAGGTACTTCATAGCAGCTTTTCATGCATGGACGGGACAGTTTCTGACTAAATTATCTGATCTCCAAGCAAAACAGTTGATTGCAAAACTTTAATTGCCCATGAGTAAGGAAATCCTCATATATATTGTTAGAACACAATAATAGCAATAAATGCATCATACAAATGTTCCTTATATATGATTTTCTGCTGGGCCTCAGGTCACCCATGCGATTCCAATGACTGAACAAGGCACACTACCCTCTATGCCCAATGGCATTCGTCAGAAAGCACATGCTAAGCAGTGTCTTTGTGATGTAGATCACCAAGTCATATGCATACTTATTAAGGCCAGCACTGTTGAGTCAAGAGCTGTACATGTATATACTGCCTGTTTCTCTTATCTACCTAAAATGAACATGGTAGGAAAAGTGTGAGTGTGTGTTAGTGTGTGCATGCACATGTGAGTATGTGCTAGTGTATGCATACATGAGTGTATCCTGGCTAACACTCACATGCAAGTGCAAATAGTAGGTCCCATGCAAAACATAACATGCCACGACTAGAGTATGATCATGAGAGCTCAAAGCTGCTGCAATACCTTCATAACTGAATTGTGTGTGCATGTGTGTGTACGCATCTGCACGTGTGTGTGTGTGTGCATGCATGTGTGTGTGCATGCATGCATGTGTGTGTGTGCATGTGTGCATGTGTGTGTGTATGACTGTCCAGTATCTTGCATAAAAAATGCTGGCTTAGCACAATAAAATCTACTTCTGAGGATCTAGTGGTGACTACAATTCTGCACCCAATTGATTCAGGCCATGACAAATTTGCTGCTATAGATCATTAGATGCAAAATGCATAATGTAAAAATGTGATTTGCATTCAAAATCAAACACCACTTTGAAATGTTTTCATTGAATTACTTCCGATCATCCTCTTCATTTCCATCATTCCAATGGTTTCTCAAGTTCATCTGACCAAATGGATAGGATAAGTCACATCAACCAAGAAAGTGATTTGCAGATAAAAATGCGGACGTAAATAATAAAGCAACAAGGAAAATCAAACATCAATTTCACGTTACTCTCACTGAGACATTAAAACAAAATCAAAACACCTAGCTATTTACAGTTTTTCATTTTTCTATCGACACATTGATCGGAGCGCTAAGATTTGCCGGCAACTATGACAAGGAAATCGGTTCGATGTCATACAATAACTTAGAACAAGCGTTAAGATTCCTGGATGCGGCAGTAAAAATTGAAATGATCCAGTAACAAAAGTGTTACAACTACCTTAATGCAAGGCGATGAACAAAATACTTCTCACACGCGACAGTAACTAATTATTCTTCGTAGCAACGCAGGTGCTCAGGTGGTAGAATGTGTAAACGGCAGATATGAATCGAAGATTAATTCAATTGCCATGGTGCATTTCTATCCCCATGTTTTCAAGAAACACAACAAATGAGGACATAAATACATGATCCAGCGGTTTGGCGATACATGATGTTGTAAATTCGTCTGTCTTCTGCACGATGTACGACGACGGTCACAGTCACTAGAAATCTAAGAAGTGGGAAGTGCCAGTAACGTCGGCAGAATGATAAAACTCCATCGCCAAGCCCTCACAACCATTTCAGAAAATAAATGAATTCAGAACAGAATCGAGGCATCCGTTGCAAGAAAAAGTGGTGTTTGCAGACATGAGTTGTTATTTCATTCACTAAAATGAAATTAGGAAACCAACCTGCGGTGCCTTGAGTACCCGCCATGTTTTATCTTTGATTGTTTCCGGATACTTTACTACAGCTTACGTAGGTCTATGCTGATGAAAATGCCAAAACTATTAACAGCCAAGCATTTTAAATCCAGAAATAATTATAGCATATTTAATCTTTCAGATTTTTTGTTTGCAATGTTGTGCAGAGTTACGCATTTACTGCGGGCTTGGTAAATAACATGACGTCAAATGGAATGCTGTAGCGGGCTGACTGAATCGGTGCAAATGAAGTGATCGGCTTTCCTCGAGGATGAATGATGTACGTCGCAGCTTCTTAACAGTCGCACATTTTGATTTGCGTCACTGACAGTGCCTGAAGCGGTCACAATGCCACAGTTTTTGTTCAGGAGCACGGTTCAAATTATGTGGTCGGTGCTGGTTTCGTCTGCTCTTTCGTGACGTGTGTATGTGTTCTGGTCGATTGTCACGGCCAGTTCTCCTGGAAACCTAATGTGTTTGTCCGTTAGTATCTCGTCCCGCCAATCTTTTGTCCTTACATTCGTCTGTTGCGCTTCGGTCTTCAGGATTTTTGGCTGCGGGTTGGACTAGTTGATGTACCTGTTTCATGATAGCGTGAATAACGAAGACAGGGGCCCCATCCACTTTAGGTCACAAGTGCGACTTTGACAGCTGTGGTAACGACAGTGGAGTGGTAAAAATTGGAGTCCTGTCAAAAGGAAATAATCTGCTTTGATTTTTTTTAAGTGCAATTGTACAATCGTCTCTCTCTCTCTCTCTACTCGCTGCTCTCTCATGCCTCTTACTCATCTCGTCCCATGACTATGCGTGCCCAGCATACACTACGCCGCACCACACCTCACTATACACTCCACACAGCCACTTCACACACAGTCACGATGACATACAGCCATGCACATCCACACAGAGTGAGAAGACATGCACATAGATAGTACCACACACTCTCTCTCTAGCTCTCTCTCTCTCGCTCCCTTCTCTCTCTCTCGGTCTCACCCCACCCACCCACTCCTCTCTCTCTCTCCTCTCTCTCTCTCTAGCTCTCTCTCTCTCTCTCTCTCCTCTCTCTCTCTCTCTCTCTCTCTCTCCTCTCTCTCTCTCTCTCTCTCCTCTCTCTCTCTCACCTCTCTCCTCAAATAAAACATAAAAAGCAAACAAGAACCAAAGGTTAGACAAAAAAAAAATAAGAAATGACAATACAGATCTCAAGTATCAAAAATAAAGAAAAAGTATACCAGGCAACTGAAAAAACGATACGGAACTACTTCCGGACATCTGACATATTCTTCTACAAATACAAGGTAAAAAACTAAAAAACGAAAACATTGTGGCAAAACACTCAACGAAAACAACCGACCTTAACCTACATAAAAATAACACATGCGTATGAAGACTATACCGAAAACTTAGTCTAAGTAATCACCACACTCTTCACATCGTCAAGCCCCTAATTCAAAAATTACGGGTCCCGGGATCCTCATTTGACTAACCCTCAGGGCATACCTCACCAACAGGACATAAAAAAACCAAAGGTATGAAAGATAAATATCAATTACCCAGAATATAAACAAGAAAACGTAACCGCAATAATCAACACTCAGAAAAACTACAACTTCACACAACATAACTAAACACGACACACAACAAACTAAAATAAAACAAACGTTACGAAAATAATAGAGCACAAAAAAAAGATCAAAACAAAGAATAGATAAACCAAATCAGCACAAGAAAAAAAGGAAGTACGATAGACGACAAAACAACCCCTCACCCACCCCACCAAGAACAAAGAAGCCCCCTCATCCTTTTCCTCCCCTCTCTCTCTCTCTCTCTCTCTCTCTCTCTCTCTCTCTCTCTCTCTCTCTCTAGCTCTCTCTCTCTCTCTAGCTATGCGTGCACACATACACACATTCCACACACACACTCCACATACACACACATACACACACAGAATAGTATGAATAGTACAAAAAGTATAAGAATGTGGACAACTGTTAAGGGGATGCTTCTTCGGACATATTTCTGCAGGGACTGTATTTTTTTAGTTGATCTTGAAATCCTCCTTTCATGTTGTCATGGTCTCATTATTGCACTTCATTGAACACAATTACTATTACGTCTTTAAAAAAACTATACGTAAATTTCAGACGTTTGATTTTGTCACTAGATCTTAGATTATTATTGCATCAATTTATGATGGCATAACTTTGTTGATATCAGCGGCATCTACATTCAAGCGTGAATAAAAACCGCTGGCACTGAACCTCCAGGTTTTGGCATTTAAAAAAAACACAATAAAGCTGTGAGGACCTCCAGTAAACCTGGAGGGATAAAAAAATCCTTCCTTCTCCTTCACCAATGTCCAATCTCCTCGAAAAATTTACATCACGTTATTCGACGTCAAATGAACACGTCACACATGCCAAAACTTCCCTTGAGTCGGGACAGACTTCTGTCCTTTGCCTTCTTGCAACACCAAACGTACAAAAAGTCACTTTCTTTTCAAACCTCAATTGTGAAAATGTTATACATTCAATCAGACCTAACTTCCAGTAAGTGTACAAAATGTCAAGGAAATCCGTCCAGTAGTTTTTGAGATATCAGCCGTTAAGTCGGGACAGACAGACACACACACACACACACACACACACACACACACAGATAAAGCTGTGAGGACCTCCAGTAAACCTGGAGGGATAACAGAAATTTAAACCCAACACCCATGAGTTTGTCATTCTCTCTTTATGACTGAGATCAACCCAACTCTTACATTGAAGATTAAAATGTGCAGGACAGTTTTCCCCATGCTGGAGCCATCCGTTGAAATGACTTCCCGAATCTGAAGAATATCTTATTCTCGTGGATTTTTCAAGAAGCAGCTGAAGAGGCTGTTATTCCCCAAACTGTGATGGGCTTGGAGTTCTCCCACTGGGTGGAAATCAGCAACTTACCATCGCATTTACAAAGTTACATAAATACATACATACATATACACACATACATATATATTGATTGTTGTGTAAGCCATTTTTATTCTTTTTTCTTCAGGATAGCTAAGCCAAACTGACCCCAGCTGTGGATCAAACACACCAACTTGGCTTCCCATCAGATCAAGGGGGAATCACTCTCTTTCACTGAGCTGGAAAGGCAGGCTTGTTCGCAGACTTAATATTCGTAATGGCTTGAGGAAATAGAAGTCATCTTGCCTGTAGTGATGAACTCTTGTCAGAAAAAGTCATGAATGACCCGAGGAAACTACGCCGGTTCCTCCTGTACACGTTCCGCCAAAGGTTTGGAAAGGAAGAGGAGGAATTGGGGGCAGAGCCTCCTCTGACTGCAAGAGAGACAAATGGACACTCCCACGTTCCTCTCCCAGACTCTCAGCTTGATATTGTCATCAACTGGTTAGTATCAAGGATTTTCAGAGGTTTGGAGTGCTCCTGGTGATGAGATGGTAGTTCAGAAGTAGATCATGTGTTTGTGTGTGTGATGTCTACGTGTGTGTGCACGTGTGTGTGAGTGTGTGTTTGTGTGTGTGTGTGTGTGCATATATGCATGGATGTGCACATTGTGTGTGTGTGTGTGTAGATGGATGTGTGTGTGTGTGTGTGTGTGTAGACCTATATGCATAGATGTGTGTGTGTGTGTGTACATATATGCATGGATGTGCTCATGTGTGTGTGTGTGTGTGTGTATGTGTGTGTGTGTGTGTGTGTAGACATATATGCATGTGTGTGTGTGTGTGTGTGTGTGTGTGTACATATATGCATGGATGTGCACATTGCGTGTGTGTGTGTGTGTGTGTGTGTGTGTGTAGATGGATGTGTGTGTGTGTGTGTAGACCTATATGCATAGATGTGTGTGTGTGTGTGTGTACATATATGCATGGATGCGCACATTGCGTGTGTGTGTGTGTGTGTGTGTGTGTGTGTGTGTGTATGTGTGTGTGTGTGTGTAGACATATATTCATGGAGGTGTACACGTGTGTCTGTGTCAGTATGTGTCTGTAGACATATAGTATGCATATTTGTGTGTGTGTGTGTGTGTGTGTGTAGACATATATGCATGTTTGTGTGTGTGTGTGTGTGTGTGTGTGTCTGTAGACATAAATGCATGTTTGTGTGTGTGTGTGTGTGTGTGTGTGTGTGTGTGTGTGTGTGTGTGGATGGATGTGTGTGTGTGTGTAGACCTATATGCATAGATGTGTGTGTGTGTGTGTGTGTGTGTGTGTGTGTGTGTGTGTAGACATATATTCATGGAGGTGTACATGTGTTTATGTGTGTGTGTCTGTAGGCATATATGCATGTTTGTGTGTGTGTGTGTGTGTGTGTGTGTGTGTGTGTGTGTGTGTGTGTGAAGATGGATGTGTGTGTGTAGACCTATATGCATAGATGTGTGTGTGTGTGTGTGTACATATATGCATGGATGTGCTCATGTGTGTGTGTGTGTGTGTGTGTGTGTGTGTGTGTGTGTGTGTGTGTGTAGACATATATTCATGGAGGTGTACATGTGTGTGTATGTCAGTGTGTGTCTGTAGACATATATGCATGTTTGTGTGTGTGTGTGTGTGTGTGTGTGTGTGTGTGTGTGTGGACATATATGCATGTTTGTGTGTGTGTGTGTAGATGGATGTATGTGTGTGTGTGTGTGTAGACCTATATGCATAGGTGTGTGTGTGTGTGTGTGTGTGTGTGTGTGTGTGTGTGCATGCTTGTAAATGAGTACAGGTGCACATCTAGGGAAGTAAACATAGAAAAAAATGTATTTCTCCTATTCCTGATTGTGATTGCAAGAGTTGGTGAGCTTGTGTACAAAACAGTGCAATTCACCTTACTTTTCAAAATAATGATGTGATATTTTGCAAACTATTGTCATGCTCTTAATTTCTATTACATTTATCTAAGTATATATTCATTGTTTTATTTAGAGTGAGTTTGAAGAGTTATGACTTTTTTCCCTCAGGTATCTTGGGCAGGCCATATCCGAGAAACTTCTCCAAGCCTACCTGTACATTATCTCTAAAAGTGAGTAACATGACAAGATGCTTCCATTATGAGATGGATAATATCTGTAACCGTGGGATATTGTTGTCATGTTGAGAGATTCAAATTCTTTGACATAGGACTGATGGAAAAGTCAAGAAAAGATTCTCTCTTCTTTTTTTTTGTTGCTTGTAGAGCTCATTTGTTTTTTCAGAGCTTCTTTCTGCTGCATACCCAAAGCGGATTTTGCATACTGTAATTGTAAATGTTCATTTTTGTGATGAATATTTGGTCGCATGGCTTGTTGTGGAACAATTGTCAATTTATTCTGCCATCTCACAAATTCAAAAACACAAACTTTGATCATGCTTTTTCAAAACTATTGTTCCAACTGCATGAATGTTTCTGATGTATATATGTTTCAAAAGTGGCCAAATGTGACAGTATTTAATGGGAGTCTGTACTCTCAAACATCACAGTTCTGTTGAAATTGACTAGTTGACTGTCTCAACCTTGGAGTTTAGCTTCATGTTCACTCTGATCTTTGTATTCAGACTTTTCTGAGCTGGAAAAGCATTATTATGTGCAGAAACATTTACTTGATGGTAAGGCCCCTGTACTTGATTCGACGGTGAATGGGCAGCCAGTGCAGGTCCCAAAGAATGGGTGTCATTTGAGAATGACTGTAACATCCTTCACCTTCAGCATCATCATTGCCCTGCGTGAGGAGGGGTACCACCTCCACTGTCCTGGCATGGCTGGGGAAGCGGAGAGCCGAGATCAACTCGGAAACTGTTTTTCCCTCTGTCAAGGTTTGTGGCTGCATCTTTTTCTTGAAAGCTATTACTTAAATTACTCTTGCCAGCAGCAATAAATGCCTGCCTGTGTGATGTGGGAGTGATCATTGGGGTAAGTTACTAATATTCCCCAAAGGAATCTATAGTGGCTTTGAAGAGTTTTACACATATTTTTACTTCACTGATTATTGTCAAATTTACTGGACATTGATTTTCTGGCTTGTTTTTCTAGATACTGTGGATCACACCTCTGTGTGTGTGTGTGTGTGTGTGTGTGTGTGTGTATGTGTATGTGCATGCGTGTGTGTGTGTCAGTATGTGTGTGTGTCAGTGTGTGTGTGTGTGTGTGCATGCGTGTGTGTGTGTCAGTGTGTGTGTGTGTGTGTGTGTGTGTGTGTGTGTGTGAGTGTGTGTGTGTGTGTGTGTGTGTGTGTAGTCCCATTAAAGCTCATTCTGGTTGCACTTCAGGTGAGCATTTTGAATTTGCATGTGTGTATCATGAAATATGTATTTCAAAGATAATAAATTGATTGTTTTGTATCACATTGGTCTTAAGACTCATTATGATGTTTTTGAACATCCGATGATCATATGCCAACAACTATGCCAATGAGCACATCCTTTTCAGATCAAGATTTGGTTTAGAGGCTTGACCTGTGGGCAGTTGAGCAAGGCAGTTAGGTGCCGTGGTTCGACCCCTGCTTGGGATGACTTGACTGCTCTTTTCCACCATATTTACCTCCACCAAGAATGTTATGTTTTTTCCTCAGTTCATTCATTAGTGAGTTCCTGAGCTCAATATTTAGTCATATAACTCAAGAAGTTAAAAACAGGACCAATGAAATTTTGTGCAAGGTCAAGGTTCTTGCCCAAGGAACGATCCATTAAAATTTTAAGGTTATCTGTTATAAGTTTTGGAATTGAAAGCATGAAGAGGAATTGTACCGTGCATTGTACTGTTGACACAGGCACATACTTCCACGCTCAGAGACCGATAGCAGGCAAGATGCTGAAATGAACTACACGTTGTAGCATCAGGCCAGGCTAGCAGAACATGCTGCCTGAATTACACAGGCAGCGGAAGAGAAATTGTGGCTTCCATGGCAGAAGTTTGCACTCTCAGAGTGCTCTCTAGTCCAGTATGTGGTGAACTTGTCATTGTTTGGCTGCTTTTTGTCTGACAGCACAGAGCTTTCAGGAAAAACTTCCATGCACTTACCAAGTGAGAACCAACTTTCACAGAACCACTGCTGCTACAGCTGCTGATAGTAACAGCAATGATGATGAGGACAATGATGATGATGATGATGATGATGATGATGATGATGATGATGATGATGATGATGATGACTTTTTTTTCATTTTGCCCAAATGCCGCCCTCTTTGTATTTAAGTCCTCCACTACCAAAGTAGGAGGAGGAGGAGAAGAAGAAGGAGGAAGAGAAGGAGCAGGAGAAGGATTCTTAAAATCCCTGCCAGTATCTGTATATGATCAACATCAATATGATTGCATAGATTTAGCACACAGCACAATGCTTAAGGACCCTGGGGCAGGGTAAAAAATAGCTTTTCCATCTTTGGGCTTCTCTTTGAATTCAATTTACAAACCTGATCCTCGTTTTTTTAAGGGCGTTGCCTGCACATTAGAAAGCCATTTTTTTCTTAATGGTTTCTGAGGGCAGAGCTGCATGACTGGCCAGAAATGGCTATGAAGACAGAGCTGGGGAATCTTCTACTGTTTAATGATTACAATTTGATTTTAGTGCCACATATTTTGTTCTTTTCTCTTGTAGACATTTCTGGTGACAGCACTGACAGACGTCTGGTCTGCTATTCGAAAGGCCAGTGCGACAGAACTGACAAAGATAGCTGTCCATCTCAGTGCTGCCAATCTGGAAGACCTTTTCTGTCAGCTCTCTCAGGTAATGAGAGTTGACGATGAGACTGGAAGGAAGCAAGCGAGTTTCCAACACAGCCTGATGCTGTCTTTGGCTCTTTACTGCATGCGAGTTTCCAACACAGCCTGATGCTGTCTGTGGCTCTTTACTGCATGCGAGTTTCCAACACAGCCTGATGCTGTCTGTGGCTCTTTACTGCATGCGAGTTTCCAACACAGCCTGATGCTGTCTGTGGCTCTTTACTGCATGCGAGTTTCCAACACAGCCTGATGCTGTCTGTGGCTCTTTACTGCATGCGAGTTTCCAACACAGCCTGATGCTGTCTTTGGCTCTTTACTGCATGCGAGTTTCCAACACAGCCTGATGCTGTCTGTGGCTCTTTACTGCATGCGAGTTTCCAACACAGCCTGATGCTGTCTGTGGCTCTTTACTGCATGCGAGTTTCCAACACAGCCTGATGCTGTCTGTGGCTCTTTACTGCATGCTAGTTTCCAACACAGCCTGATGCTGTCTGTGGCTCTTTACTGCATGCGAGTTTCCAACACAGCCTGATGCTGTCTGTGGCTCTTTACTGCATGCGAGTTTCCAACACAGCCTGATGCTGTCTGTGGCTCTTTACTGCATGCGAGTTTCCAACACAGCCTGATGCTGTCTGTGGCTCTTTACTGCTTGTGATACTGTCATGCTCCACTGAGAATCCATGGTGTGTCAAGAAGGGGACTTTCCAGTCGGCCCATTCCTGACGTAAATGATAGGATTTGTGAAGGCTATGCACTGAATACGCAGCCTCATGATTAACAAGAATCAACAACAAATGGATTATTCCTCACTGGAGCAAAAGCATTGAATGGACTTGTTCTTCTGCATATCAAAGTGATTTTGCTGCTGTGCAAAAGACAAATTTTGAATTATTGTTTCAAATGAAATTGTTCCTCAAGGGGAGTTGAAATTCATTTCATAAACACACAGAGAAATCTTGCTCATGCCTCTGTCCTCTGCCTCTGTCATTCTTTTTGAGAAAAAAAGAAAATACTGCAAACTCAACCTTGCCTATTCACAATATTTTCAGATTTGCCTTGAGACCTCACAAAGTTGGCAAGCAGAAGATGGAGCTATTCTGGGTGGGTATTTCGAAAACTCTTTAAAAAAAATGTATGTGTGCTTCATGCAAAACATTTAAAAATCAATTTTGTTGAAAGCAATTGTAATATTTTCCTGAGCGTGTTTTTGTGTTGATTGTGCTTATATGCAGCATGCATGCATTCACACCTTTTCTTTTAGCAAAAATCACTGTATTGTGATGAAGCCAGTGATACTTCAAAGGAACAGAGGGGAAAGGAGTTGAGAGAGAGAGAGAGGGGGAGAGAGAGAGGGGAGAGAGAGAGAGAGAGAGAGAGAGAGAGAGAGAGAGAGAGAGAGAGAGAGAGAGAGCGGAGAGAAGAAGAGAGTGAGAGGAGAAGAGAGAGAGAGAGGTGGAGGGGGGGGGGGGGGGGGGGGGATAGAGAACATAAGGAATCCATGTAGAAAGGAGGAATTTTTTCTCCCATTCCTTATTAGTTGTCAATGTTACCATTAACACTGTTGGTGCTGGTCGTGGTTTCAGGCATCGGCGCCATGCTCAAGTGCATTGCAGCGGACAGAAAGAGTCCAAGACCACAGCAGGTCAGTCTCACTTGGCTTGCTGGAAACTGGAACATATTAGGCCAAAGAAAAAAACAATTGGGATCACGTTAACCCGACCGACCCTATTTTTTTCTCCTGACCCTTAACTTTTGTTTTCAATCCTGCAAAAAAGAAAAAGAAAAAAGAGAAAAAAGGGGCAAGAAATAAATGGCAATCAAGGAATTGTATGCTGCCCCATCTTCCCTGCCAAATGAGCACTTGGGGAATCCACTATTTAAGTTTTAAAAAGTAGTTTTTTCTGCAAAAGAGAAATTGGGATTTATGGTCATTCTGGCCTCTTCTAATGAAAAAACTTTTTTTTATAGCGTAGGTCATTCTACTGACCCAGTTTTTTTTCTGGCCATGAAACCGTAACCACAAAAAAATTTCATTTGACCTAACCTACAACCTTCAAATGCAGACGGCAGTTTTGTTTTCACTTGTCACTCTCTGAGTCGGAATAAATTACCAGCAATTCTGAACTTCTGTATGTACACTATGACTTCTTCTATGAAAAGCCATTTTAATAAATATTTGATGAGTAAACCCAAACACAACAACCACATTAGAAATAATCACTCTAATGTTCCACTAACAATGTTGCTCTAAATTAATGCATTGGCACTGTAATTTCTTCAAGGAGAAACATGTTCACTTAATAATGTTTGATAAGAGTACTAAAAATATATATATATATATATATATATATATAAATCTTGTTGGAAATGATAACTTCGATGTTTCACAGACAGCTAAGTTACCATGAACAAATGTTTTGACATAATATTTGGGGGGTACGAGAAGCATTTTCACAAGTATTCAATAAGAGAAAAACAAAATGTGATAAATTTGAACCATGTTTGAAATAATGCCTGTGATGTTCCTGAGACAGTGTTGTGCTTGCTTCCTCCTTGCAGACCCCGGGTCTGCCAGACTACATGCATGGTCTGGTTCCACGTGTGGTGTTCTCCCTGGTCACCCACCCCCAGCTGTCCATCAGGGAAACCGCTGCCCTTGTCCTGTCTACATATGTCTCCTGTGTGGACAGACAGGTCAGTAGACATGCTAGTTGGTGGTCAGACAGACAGGTCAGTAGATACACTGGATGGAGGTCGGACAGACAGGTCAGTAGACATGCTAGATGGAGGTCAGACAGACAGGTCAGTAGACATGCTAGATGGAGGTCAGACAGACAGGTCAGTAGAGATGTTAGATGGAGGTCAGACAGACAGGTCAGTAGACATGCTAGATGGAGGTCAGACAGACAGGTCAGTAGAGATGCTAGATGGAGGTCAGACAGACAGGTCAGTAGACATGCTAGATGGAGGTCAGACAGACAGGTCAGTAGACATGCTAGATGGAGGTCAGTAAGACAGGCCAGTAGACATGCTAGATGGAGGTCAGTAGACATGCTAGATGGAGGTCAGACAGACAGGTCAGTAGACATGCTAGATGGAGGTCAGACAGACAGGTCAGTAGAGATGTTAGATGGAGGTCAGACAGACAGGTCAGTAGAGATGCTAGATGGAGGTCAGACAGACAGGTCAGTAGACATGCTAGATGGAGGTCAGACAGACAGGTCAGTAGACATGCTAGATGGAGGTCAGACAGACAGGTCAGTAGACATGCTAGATGGAGGTCAGATAGACAGGTCAGTAGAGATGCTAGTTGGAGGTCAGACAGACAGGTCAGTAGACATGCTAGATGGAGGTCGGACAGACAGGTCAGTAGACATGCTAGATGGAGGTCAGACAGACAGGTCAGTAGACATGCTAGATGGAGGTCAGACAGACAGGTCAGTAGACATGCTAGATGGAGGTCAGACAGACAGGTCAGTAGAGATGCTAGATGGAGGTCAGACAGACAGGTCAGTAGACATGCTAGATGGAGGTCAGTAGACATGCTAGTTGGAGGTCAGACAGACAGGTCAGTAGAGATGCTAGATGGAGGTCAGTAGACATGCTAGATGGAGGTCAGACAGACAGGTCAGTAGAGATGTTAGATGGAGGTCAGACAGACAGGTCAGTAGACATGCTAGATGGAGGTCAGACAGACAGGTCAGTAGAGATGCTAGATGGAGGTCAGACAGACAGGTCAGTAGAGATGTTAGATGGAGGTCAGACAGACAGGTCAGTAGACATGCTAGATGGAGGTCACATTGGGCATGACCCTCACTACTAAGTGCATGGATGGGAGTCGTCCTGCAGGCAGGGCTAGGGGAAGTTACTCCCGCGAGACTGCGCGAGTTGCAGTTGGGAGACCCGTCGCTTAGGCGTTGCCGTGAAGCCGCGGAGGAGAAGAGGGTGTGGCTCTCGAAGTGGTCTGGGAAGATTTCCTTCTCGTGGAGGAAGGGAATACTCTACCGCAAATTCAAGAGTAAAGGGGTTGTCTATACTCAAGTTGTAGTCCCTCGCCAGCTGCGGCAGGGAGTTCTGAGCTTGGCTCACGAGCCACCAATGGGAAGGCACATGGGGGTCCAGCGCACGCAGGAGCGTGTTTGGAAACAGTTTTTCTGGCCGGGGATGTGCCCCGATACTTGCAGATTTGTTTCATCTTGCGATCAGTGCCAGAGAGTTTCTCCCAAACCCAGGAAAGTGCCTGTAGGGCGGATGCCGCTCATCGACACACCATTCGAACGGGTAGCCATCGATTTGGTTGGGCCGATCTCCCCTGCATCAGATGCAGGGAATCGCTACATTCTGGTACTTGTGGACTATGCCACCCGCTACCCAGAGGCCATCCCACTTAAAACCATCGATGCCGTGACAGTTGCTGAAGCCATGTGGCAGGTGTGGTCGAGGGTGGGGATACCAGCAGAAATTCTCACCGACAGGGGAACTCAATTCATGAGCGATGTCATGAGAGAGGTAGAAAGACTGCTAGCCATCAAGGGCTTGGCTACAACCCCCTATCACACGCAGGGAAACGGGTTAGTGGAGAGATATAATGGGACCCTGAAGACCATGCTGCGGAAGCTAGCTCAGGAGAGGCCCAAGCAATGGGATCGCTATATCCCTGCGCTACTCTTCGCTTACCGCGGAGTCCCGCAAGAAAGTCTCTGCTTTTCTCTGTTTGAGCTGCTCTACGGGAGAACTGTCCGAGGACCCATGTCTGTACTCCGAAGCCTCTGGACTGAGGAAGGGACAGAAGAAGAAGTGAGGACCACGTCAGAATACGTGGTAGACCTCCGGAATCGAATCAAGGAGACCTGCAAGCTGGCGCGCGAGAAGTTGGCTGTCGCGTCCCAGAGGCATGCAGCAGTGTTCGATCGCAAGACGGTTGCACGCCTGTTTCGCCCAGGCGAGAAGGTCTTGCTGCTGCTGCCTCAGCGGCACAACAAACTCCAGCTATGCTGGCAGGGCCCGTTCGAGATCCTAGAAAAAAGGGGTGAATCCGATTATCGCATCAGGATGTTCGGGCGTGAATGGCTGTTTCATGCCAACCTCCTGAAGCTATATCGAGAGAGGCAAGGTGCGGGCGAGTCACCCGACGCCACCCCCGCGATCGCCGTGGCGGTGATCGAGGAGACAATGGGGATGACTCCGCCTGACCGGGAATTACCCCTACCATGCTTGGCTGGGGAGGAGACTGCCCGTGACGTCGTGCTAGGTTCCAAATTTAACCGACAGTCAAAGGCGTCAAGTGTTGGCCATAGCAGAGAGGTATGAGGCGGTCCTGACCGATCTCCCTCTCAAGACCGACCTTGTCACCTTTGACATGATGGTGGAGTCAGCACGACCAGTGCGCGTCAAGCAGTACCCTCTCCCTTACGCCAAGGTGGAGGTGGTGAAAGAAGAGGTGAAGGCCATGCTGAAGCTCGGTGTCATCGAGCCAGCAGCCTCTCCCTACAATGCCCCGGTTGTCCTCGTCCGGAAGAAGGACGATCAGTATCGGTTCTGCGTTTTACTATCGGTCGCTGAACAGCGTGACCGT
Organism: Theodoxus fluviatilis; assembly: GCA_034096865.1. Taxonomy (NCBI): domain Eukaryota; kingdom Metazoa; phylum Mollusca; class Gastropoda; order Cycloneritida; family Neritidae; genus Theodoxus; species Theodoxus fluviatilis. Next base: position 10,994 of record JAWQFJ010025811.1, on the reverse strand, counting down.
ATTTGATGCTGAACCTCTCCCGGACGTGGAGAACCTCTTCGCACAGCTAGGGCATGCGAAGTATTTCACCAAGATTGACCTATCAAAAGGGTACTGGCAGATACCTGTCCACGAAGATGTGCGTCCCATGACCGCTTTCACTACCCCTGCGGGTATATATATATACAGATTTCTCTGTAGCGGCACAATTTTATTTATTTTTAATGTTTGAGTTCCAATGAAACTCTTACTAGTTCTGATCCAGCATTTTGGGTGAGACACAATGCTCTGTGCCTGAGCATGATTCACAGTGCACCATCTGTAAAGCATGCTTGTATCCATGCTAGTTCTACAGTGATGGAGTTAGTTACAGATGACCACAAGGCTCGTCAAGTGGACAGCTGTCTGAAGAACAAATGGAGAAAAGAGTCTAAGATGAGATAGATGAAGTGAATGACAGTCTGAATACTCACCACCCCTCCATCTCCAATTAAACAATCCAACCGTCTTTATCAGACCGTGCCCTGCAGCCTGAAGTCAGGTTTTAAAAGGACAAACCCCCAGCTCACGAACTCTGTGGACACCCCTCTCCTCAGCATTGGAAGAGTTCCACGGATGGGTCAGCAGACAACAGCATGTGTAAACCCACAATCCTGCCTTGCATTAATTAACCACTGGTCTCTGAATGTAACATGCTTATACAGTAGGATGGGCTACATCTGGGTATATGATTAGATACAATAACCAGTAGGACTTAGAAATCTGGGCACGCAGTCCAAGGCAGTTCATTAGAAGGCATCTTATTGGCTGACCAGCTGCATCACTTGTCTGTGATAAAACAGGATTTTTGACTCACATGCGAAGCAAAAGTGAGTCTATGTACTCACCCTTTTCGTCCGTCCGGGCGTCCGGGCGTCCGAAAACTTTAACGTTGGATTTTTCTCGGAGACTATTAAGTATATCAATACCAAATGTGGCATGATGGTGTATGATGACAAGGCCTCAAAAAACCTACATAGTGACTTGTCCTTGCTTCAAGGTCAAGGTCGCAGGGGCCATAAATGTTGTCTAAAAAACAGTCATTTTTCACATTTTCTCAATTTTCTCTGAAGTTTTTAAGATTGGATACCTGACCTCTAAATGGTATATAGGGCAAAGTAATCCCTATCTTTTGATACCAGTTTGGTTGACCTTGCTTCAAGGTCAAGGTCACAGGAGCTCTTCAAAGTTGGATTGTATACATATTTTGAAGTGACCTTGACCCTGAACTATGGAAGATAACTGTTTCAAACTTAATAATTATGTGGGGCACATGTTATACTTTCATCATGAGACACATTTGGTCACATATCATCAAGGTCAAAGTCACTTTGACCCTTATGAAATGTGACCAAAATGGGGTAGTGAACCACTAAAAGTGACCATATCTCATGGTAGAAAGTGCCAATAATCACCATTGTGCTTCTAATGTCTTGAATTAACAGCTTTGTGTTGCATGACCTTGGATGACCTTGACCTTGGGTCAAGGTCACATGTATTTTGGTAGGAAAAATGTGTAAAGCATTTCTTAGTGTATGATGTCATTGGTAGGTTTAGTTGTTTGACCTTGACCTTGAATGTCACCTGAAGGTCAAGGTCATATAAAGGTCAAGGTCAAGCATGTGAGTCGTATGGGCTTATCCCTTCTTGTTTGTCTTGGCAAGAGGATGCTGCAGCAGTTTAGCCCCAGTTTTCAGGATATGCTTTCTGTGTAAGTAGTCAGGCTCTGCCCTGTATCCATGGAAGGTGACTTTGTCTGGTAAGCAGCACCTTTGATTGGACTGGACTAGGCAACAATAACAAAATTGTTGTGATAATGGTAACATAGCCTGAATTCTTTTTTTAATAAATAAATAAAAGAGGCCAGATTGAACATTGATAAAAAATTTCTTTCATTGAAAAAACTTTCGAAAAGCTTCCAGAAACAGGCCACATTTAATGGATTCATCCCAGGAGAGGGGTGTGGGAAAGACAGCCAAGCTGGTAGGCCACACAAGCTAGCGGGCCACAGCATCTGATTTTCAACCCATCATGTTAGGCTAATCCACAGTGAATTTGGAGTAATTAACACATAGATCGACAAAAGAATCTGAAGATTTTAAAAAACTCATAAAAATGCAGCCAATCAGATGTTGTGGCCCTCCATCTTGTGTGGCCTGGCAGCTTGACTTTTACCCACACCCCTCTCCTTGGATGAGTCCATTCCTGTGGCCAGTCGCTAGAATCCTTTCCAAAACTTTTTCTGTGAATACTTAAGTAGTGGGTCCCCTGAGTGCTCTTAGGGCATAGAAGATGGGATAGCATATAATTTGTTAATTACCATACATTTCTGCCCTTTTTTCTTTTCTTTTTTTTTCATGATTGAAAAGAAGTTTAGGATGAGCAGAAAAAAATAGAGTCAAATGGGTTACTGTAACCACATATAACTTCTTTTTCTTTTTCGCTCTTCACTTTTATCTGTGAGAAATGAGAAGTATGCCAGCTCACAACTGTTGATGACTATGAATGAAGTTTTTTTTCTCTCTCATTTTCTTTATAATCATGAGTTGCAAATTTGGTGTTTTAGGAGGCAATCAGCACCCTGGAAAAGGTTACGTCCCAGCTGAGTGGATCAGATGTCCCAGGTCAATCTCAGGTGAGACCTCTTAAAAATCGAGTTGAGAACTTCTTGAAGATGGGCTGCAAAAAAAGGTGAATTTGAAGAAATGTAAACTAATTTCTATGTTTTCCTGACATACTTACCAGTAGACAATATTATGACCTTGAACCTTGAAAAAAGAATTTGCAAATTCTTACCCACACGTGCCTGCCTGCAACGGCCAACCCAAGTGGTTGAGACATAAGCTAGGGACGCCGTGGGCAAAGGGAGGCAACTCCCAATGCCAGGCATCTCCACCAGCCTATATAGACGCAGGCAGGGCACGTTCCGTCCTCTTTTGACACAGCTCAGAGAACCCAAGCCAATGCACAAACGGGGAGGAGGGTGGGACAGTAAGTTGTCTACTGGTAAGTATGTCAGGAAAACATAGAAATTAGTTTAAATTTCTTCAAGGTTTCCCTCCATAATGACCAGTAGACAACCCAGTGATATGATTGCCCAGCAATGGGTGGCGGGTTGTGCATGAACACCTGACAAAACATTAAAAACCAACCCATCATCAAACACGAATAGCCGAACCCGCAACAACCAACTTGTTGATGCCAAAGGTGTTGTTGAGACGACGAACTTGAACATCACGCAGGTAGTGGTGTGTGAAAACACAGTCACTGCGCCAGAAGGCTGCCCTCAGAAGGTGAGCCAAAGAGACATCCTTGGCAGACACTACAGAGGTGGCGACCGTGCGGAGTTCATGAGTCCTAGAGCACCAGCAGGAGGATCAATCAACGCATTCCTAGATGCATCAATGAGCAAAACACACATCCAGCAAGAAGAGGACGTTTAGACACCCCGGCGTGACTACGTGTAAGAGGCAGAAAAGCCTCAGTGTCCGAAGGCGACGGGACTGAGTCGAGCCAGTAACAATGAGTGCACGCATCAAACCGTCCGCACAGTCAGAACGCCAGAATCGAGAAAAAATAGGGAGACCCTTAATCTCGATGCTCTGAGAGTCGGAAAGAGAAGATCCTGACACCAATAGACAGACGAAAGGACCCCTGGGTCGGAAAGGGACAGACGAATGGAGCCACGCCACATCCGTCCAGCGCCAAGTGGCTTCCCGAAACCACTCCCCCAGCACCACCACCGGATCAAAATCGGAGCAGCCAAAGACCCGGCTAACAAGCTGCCTCTGAAGCCCAAAGGCAACAGGGTAGCCACCGACTCCATCTTGCCAAGCAAGGAGAGAAGAGAACGAGGGATTGCTCTCCACACCACGGCAGTGAGAGAGAAGCTTAAACAACGATCGCAACCTGTCCGCAGACAGACGGACAGAGAAGGAGAAAGTGCCGAACTGCATGCCAGGTACAAAAGAAGTTGACGGAAAAAAGTCAGACTTCTTCAACGAGAAGTTGAAAACCAAGGCCCTGTGCCAGGTGGACAACCGTTCCCATGTCCTGGGCATAATGCCGAGACAAGCGATGTAAAACTAACCAAGAGTCGGTACACCCGCCAACGAACTCCCCTGCCTCTCACCAACATTGCCAACTGCTTGGCGACCTTGGCGAAAATGAAAGGAGCAGTAGACAGACCGAATGAAAGGGAAACAAAAAGGAAAACCCTGTCTCCCCAGACTAAGCGCAGATACTTCCACATGACCGGAAGCAACGAGCCATGGAAGTACGCATCCTGCAGGTCCAATGACGTGGCAAAATCGCCGGGGCGGATTGCATCACACACTGACCTGGCAGACTCCATCTTAAAAGGCATCTCGCGAACAGACTTGTTCAACCAAGAGAGGTCTAGAACCAGGCGAAACCCCCCCAAAATGTTTTGCAACCACGAAAATTCTGGAGTAAACCCCTGGTGAAGCAAGAGACACCTCCTGAACAACCAGCTAAACTAGCAGAGAAGCGACCTCCTCTTCCAACACCTGTACCCTCTCCGGGTGAAAGGGTTAAGGAAAAGCAAGAGGCTCATGTGACAGAAGCTGAGGAGTCATGAACGGAATTTATATCCGGCCCACACCACCCTCAGAAACGCACTGTCATGAACTTGCCGACTCCACACTGCAAAAACCCGCTATAGAGCGTGTGCGCACGTAGAAGTCAAACGAAGTCCGCGCGGCAGAACACTGGAACAGCTCACAAGAGAGGGCCAAACCGCCGCCAAGGCAAGCGGTTCCTCACCGAGAGAGTCCACAGACATAGAGTGATAGGAGCGTTGGTTGGACGACTCAAAGTCCCACCTCTCTTCCACAGCCGCATTGGAACCACGGTCCGAGAACCGAGCATGCCAACTCGCCGGGCTCTTCTCCGGTCGTTCGAGACTCGCCTCCATGCAGGGAGAAACACAGTCGACAACTACGGAGCCAGAGGAAAAACAGACCATGCCGGCACCGCACCGCACCGCTCCCCCTTCTGGGAGATTGAGGGTGGGGCACATGCGATTGCACAGGAAGGGTGGCAGCGTGCTGACCGAACCAAACAGCATCTGCTGAACAGCCGGTAGCAACGCTCTGCCGTGGGCCAACCGCAGAGCTCGACCTTGCGGAAGCGCGGTGGGGGTGCCGCTCCGCCCTGCTCGACCTGACGGGAGCGCAGGGGCGGAGCACAGAGGAGTGCACAGGAAGGGAGGCTGCGCGCTCACTGGACCAAGCAGTGTCAGCTGGATGACCGGGAGCAGTTCTCTGCCTTAGGCCCACCGCAGAGCTCGACCTTGCGGGAGGTCAGTGGGGGTGCCGCTCCGCCCTGCTCGACCTGCCGGGAGCGCAGGGGCGGGGCACAGGGGATCGCCCGGGAAGAGAGACGGCGTGCTCACTGGACCAAGCAGTGTCAGCTGGAGGCCTGGAGCTACGCTCTGCCGTCATCTACTCAATACGTACCTGTCCGACATCGACCTTGCGGGAGCGCGGAGAGGGTGCCGCTCTGCCCTGCTCGACCTGTCGGGAGCGCAGGGGCGGGGCACAGGGGAACCCCCGGGAAGAGAGGCGGCGTGCTCACCGAACCAAGCAGTGTCACCTTGAGGCTGGGAGCTACGCTCTGCCGTCATCGACCCAATACGTACCTGTCCGAGCTCAACCTGTGGGAAGAGAGGGACCGCCTGCCGTCAGAGTGCCGCAGCGCAGCACCACCCGAGGGCGCGGGACGGGCCACACCTGACGACCGTCCCAGGCCGAGCCAAACAGCTCGCACACCTGCCCAGGAGCATGGGGACAGGAACCACAAATCCGGGTAAGGCAGGTCCCAGCCTGACCAGGCTGACCCGACCGGCCGGACACGCGGTGCGCAGGGTTGAAACCCGAACACTGGGCAAGGCAGTCCACCTGCCCAGCAGGCCCAACAACCCGGACACGTGGTGCAAAGGGCTTAAAGCAAAATAAAACTGCGGTCTGACCCGCCGAAAGAAACAGAAGAGGAGAAGGCAGCAAACGCCTCTCCCACATGCACGGGACAGGAGAGGGGCCGAGCTAGAAAACACACACACACACACACACCCGCCCCTACCACATCAGCAGAGAAAGCAAATGCAGGCCCAGCACAGAGTCCACCGTCTAAGCAGACCGCGTGGTGGGCCTAGCTACAACAGCATGAGAAGACCGAACTCCGCAGCGCCACCTGTCAACACAGGAAAAGCCCCGGGAGCACGCAAAACCAACCGACGCGTGGACGCAAGAGAAGGAATGAGAGCAGAAACACTCACTCGTAAAGAGCAAGAATGCCTCCCTCCCCTCGCCCTCGTCACCCCTCGCTTTGCTGACGGTATGAGTTCGCACCCTTCTAACACACGCAGCGTGAAGGAGGGATGCCAAAAACGCTCACAGCAAGCCGCCAGACCCGAAGCCCGAGAATAGCGCACAGTGCAGCAACAACAGCGAACGCGAAGGCAAGCTAACAAACGAACACACCAGCCAGGCGTTGGGCGCACGACGAGCAACGACACGCCAACGCAAACCAGAACTAGCGCTTGCATTCAACGTCCAAGCGCCCACTTCCCAAATGCACACTAAGCAGCGTTGGTGCAGTCCGCCATACACAAAACACACCATCGCCTCTTAACAGCACAGCTAAGAAGCGAACACACGCGAACAATACACAACGTCCGACTCCAAAAAAAAAACCCGTGGACGTGGAAAAACAAGGAGAGAAGGAGCACTCGTTCAGCCTGTGAACGAGCACCCCTCCCACTCCACACCTTACAGCCAACGCCTCCCATGCCGGTACCCCTGCCGTTCGACAAGGCGAGCGGAGAAGCGCCATGCCCGACATTAGCGTGCGTGGTAAAGCACAGCCACCAACGCCAAATGGCGAACAAACCCGGCTACCAGCAACCCAAAGAAACGACAAACCAAAACAAACAATGAACAAGCAAGCCGTTGGCATTAGGAACTACAAGCCACCAACCTACCAATTCAACGGAAGCCAACATGCGCGAACAGAAAAAACCGAGCGAAAAAATGGCCTCTGAGAGAGAGTGCAGCCACAACAGCGTGCGGAAAAACGCACCGCCACAGTTACAACTGTAACCACCCAAAGCAGCGGCCACCCGCGAAAAAAGAAACACTTGACCCAACCTCCGTGCAGACGAGAAAGAAGAGGGTAGAGAAACTACTCGTTCTGTCAGTTGAACGAGAACTCACTCCACTCCACGCCTATCCGCCATGCACACAGACGTCGCTACCCTGTCGCCTCGCCAAGGAGAGCGAAAGGCAAACGCCATACAGAGCGCGTAGTAGCAACAGCTACCGCGAACAAACATGCAAGAAAAACAAGCCCACCGTTGCACTAGCCAGTACAAGCAACACACCCGCCAATTCAACCGAGACCACAACCCCGCCCGTGCCCAAAAGCCAGAGTGAAGAATGGCCTCTAAATTGAACCGGCTGACAACCAAGGAACGCCAAACAATGACGCAAAACAGTGGCAACCCCTCAAGTACTTCCCTGAAGCTCCAGCAAAGGGAAAACTGCAAACACTTTACAGCCACACGAAGGAGGCTGGAGGTAATCCTGAGCATGAGTATCCAAGTGCCAGCGAAACGCGACAGCGTGTCGAAAGTGTCAAAAGAGGACGAAACGTGCCCTGCCTGCGTCTATATAGGCCAGTGGAGACGCGTGGCATTGGGAGTTGCCTCCCTTTGCCCACGGCGTCCCTAGCTTATGTCTCAACCACTTGGGTTGGCCGTTGCAGGCAGGCACGTGTGGGTAAGAATTTGCAAATTCTTTTTACGAGGTTCAAGGTCATAATATCACTGGGTTGTCTACTGGTCAGTATGGAGGGAAAACATGAAAGTGTAAAGAAGTGCAGCAAATATGCCATGTTGTTGCAAGAATGACCTAAAGTCCTCAGCTGTGTATCTCATGTCCAGTCCATATGAACATCATCATTCTGTGAACCCGAGTCACATGACTCTGGCGCAGTTTGCAATGAATGCATAATAGACTTGACCCTTTGCATTACAGCATTGTGCCAAAAATACTTTGCTCTGGATACTTTTGTCTCTCCACTTTTTAACAGAAATCATTCAGATGTCAAAACTTGTTTCCATTTTAACACAAACATTTTATTTTATCGAATAAATGCTTGTTTATTGCCTCATCAAGCGTAATTTATTAGTTTTGGTGCGAAACAGTCTTAGAACTACTTTAACGGCATATGTCAGGGAGCAGAGGGCTATCTCACAAGCCTCTCGTGTGACCTCTATTTGAATATTTCGGATGGAATCCTTCCATCACGTGATATGAACTGTTCTAGAGGCTTTTTCGCGGGCAGGCAAAGTCTCTAGTGGACTAGAATGGAACATCACTTGTGTTATGTTCATGCAAGGATCTCTGGGCGGGGTGGACATTCAAAGCATGCCACTTTTCAGTGGCCTTGTCTCCTCAGCTCTGCCTTGTTACATGTCACAACCTCTTGACCTAAGGTAGTAGTTTCCAGTGCCATCATTTCTCGTCAGTTGACCTTTTTCGGTCCAGTTTTCTCACCCAACAAGTTGTACTTTTAAAGTGCTGTCTACCTGTGGTGTGTTTGCATAAATTATACTAATTAGCTTTCCAATATGGGTGCTGATACAACAAGTTTTTGACAAATTTTTGAAATATGATAGCAGAAAAGGAGCAAATGATGAAAGTTTGTCATTTTGCACTGAAGAACAGTGCGTAGGGTAGCATGTCCTGACCCAAAATAAAGATAACTACACTGAGCATTTCTTTTTGACACAATTTTGCATCTGAAGTTAAATGAATTGAGGCGCTAATTACCTATTCTAGATCTTGTAACTTTGACATACAGGAAGAAACAGTGATTATGGGTCATCCCATGAAGCAGCCTACGTGAACCAAATATGCCAAGTTTCAAGGAAGTCAAACTTCAGAGCACAGAGATGTGATATCTGAAATCTAACACTTAGCGGTGAAAACCTGGAAAGTTAGAAAACTGTAAAGTTTTCATTCCACATTATGACAGGTGACTGCTGGTGTCTTCATCCCAATTTTTTACTCACATGCGAATAAAAGTGAGTCTATGTAGTCACCCTTTTCGTCCATCCGGGCATCCGTAACAAACTTTAACGTTGGATTTTTCTCGGACACTATTAAGTCTATCAACACCCAATTTGGCATGATGGTGTATGATGACAAGGTGTCACAAAACATACATAGTGACTTGACCTTGCTTCAAGGTCAAGGTCGCAGGGGCCGTAAATGTTATCTAAAAAAACAGCCATTTTTCACATTTTCCCAATTTTCTCTGAAGTTTTTTAAATTGAATACCTGACCTATATATGGTATAAAGGGCAAAGTAATTTCTCTCTTTTGATACCAGTTTGATTGATCTTGCTTCAAGGTCAAGGTCACAGGAACTCTTCAAAGTTGGATTGTATACATATTTTGAAGTGACCTTGACCCTGAACTATGGATGATAACTCTTTCAAACTTCACAACATTGTAGTACACATGTTATACTTTTATACTAGGTCACCCGTGCCATCCGTCCGGGCGTCTGGGCGTCCGTACGGGCGTCCGGGTGTCCGGTCGTCCTGTAATCCGTAAAAAACATTAACGTTGGATTTTTCTCTGAGACTATTAAGTCTATCAACACCCAATTTGGCATGATGGTGTAGGATGACAAGGCGTACAAAAACATACATAGTGACTTGACCTTGCTTCAAGGTCAAGGTCACAGGAGCTCTTCAAAGTTGGATTGTATACATATTTTGAAGTGACCTTGACCCTGAACTATGGAAGATAACTCTTGCAAACTTCATAACATTGTGGTACACATGTTATACTTTCATACTAGGTCACCCATGTCGTCCGTCTGGGCGTGCGTGCGTCCGGGCGTCCTGTAATCCGTTAAAACCTATAACGTTAGATTTTTCTCGGAGACTATTAAGTCTATCAACACCCAATTTGGCATGATGGTGTATGATGACAAGTCCTCAAAAAACATACATGGTGACTTGACCTTGCTTCAAGGTCAAGGTCACAGGGGCTGTAAATGTGTTTAAAAAAAAGCTATTTTTCACATTTTCCCATTTTTCTCTGAAGGTTTAGAGATTGGATACCTGACCTATAAATGGTAAATAGGGCAAAGTAATCCCTATCTTTTGATACCAGTTTGGTTTACCCTGCTTCAAGGTCAAGGTCACAGGAGCTCTTCAAAGTTGGATTGTATACATATTTTGAAGAGACCTTGACCCTGAACTATGGAGGATAACTGTTTCAAACTTAATAATTATGTGGGGCACATGTTATAATTTCATCATGAGACACATTTGGTCACATATCATCAAGGTCAAGGTCACTTTGACCCTTATGAAATGTGAGCGAAATGGGGTAGTGAACCACTAAAAGTGACTATATCTCATGGTAGAAAGTGCCAATAAGCACCATTGTGCTTCCTATGTCTTGAATTAACAGCTTTGTGTTGCATGACATTGGATGACCTTGACCTTGGGTCAAGGCCACATGTATTTTGGTAGGGAAAATGTGTAAACAGTTCTTAGTGTATGATGTCATTGCTAGGTTTAGTTCCTTGACCTTGAAGGTCACCTGAAGGTCACGGTCATGTAAAGGTCAAGGTCAAGCATGTGAGTCGAATCAAAGATTATAGGTTACACAAAGATAGTTCATTAGCTCATTGTTGTGAGGATCGAGACATGTTGCGCCCCAAGCGGCAAGAACTATGGGGAAGTAATCACACCGCTTAGAGACATGTAAAACTGCTTGTTTGTTGACGCTTTTCTAATGCGTTCCGATCATGTTTGTGAATACATTTACGGTGTAATGTGTAATAAAATGATTTGCTGCAATAATGGGGGTGTTTTGGCTTTGTTTTTTGTAGCAGGCGTTGTGAAATCAAAATATTTGGTTCATTGAAAT
>JAWQFJ010025810.1:0-17874 GCA_034096865.1 Theodoxus fluviatilis | reverse complement strand
GATGCAGACATGTCGAAAGCGGTAGCATGCTACGCCTGAAAGCGGTAGCAATTTGGGCAGTGTCTGTACTGTAGATGGTATAACATAAGAGTAATGAAGCAACACCTACCGTCGTTGTGTGTGGGTGGTGTGTGGTGTGTGCAGGGTGATAGTGTGTGTGTGGGCGTGTGTGTGGTACATAAAATGTGTGTATGGACATGAGGCATGTGTGTGTGAATTGGGGCTGAAGGTCGTCGAATTGGAACGATGGTTGCTATGGGATAAGAGTGAGAACCGTGCAACTTGTGAATTACATGCATGGTCAGAGGCGGATAGGCGTAGTAGAGCGATCAATTAAGGATCATGTTGATTATGATTCTACAAGCTCGCTGGTTGGGTGGAACGAAGATGAAAAAGGAATCATTTGCGTGATAAGGAGGATATTTAAGTAGGGACGTAGGAGGACGAGGATGCAAGGATTTTTAGGTGTATACAAAAGATGAGGGAGGGGGGGGCTGCGACAAAAACCTTCGGTTGGATGATGGTTTGCAAGAATACAAAAGGGAGGTGGAGGATGGGGTGACCCAAATGAAAGGATGGGCACCGGACACAAAGAAAGAAAAAACCCCAGGGTTGCACTGAGCTGTGGTCTCCACTTACCAGCAGGAGATACGCCCGAGTGTAGGGGTGCAGTGCTCGGGAGTTGCAAAAAATACTATTAGACTTATCAGGTGTTCAGTGACAGTCTCCCAGAAATAGGGGCCCAACTAAATGCGGATAAACAAACATATCTTCTATTGAGGGCATTTAATCAGAAAATAAGCCGGGTGGGACCTGGCAAGAGAGGTGGCGTATATAATTGAATTACAGAAAGCTCGGCTAGACATCTTGGACATTACAATGGGCCTTAATGTTTGATTTAGTGGTCCCGGTGAGATGTTTTAGAACAGATCTTTGTGTTTAATGAAGATGTGATATTGGGTAAGTGTTGATAGGGAAAGCTAAATACTGTAAACGCGTGGTTCATACAGCAGAGAAAACAAAGCAGCAGGTATCAACTTATATGTCTAAGGACTGGGGCTATGTGATACCAAATCGACTCAAAAGAAGATGTTTTCCATAAGTTAGAAAACTGACTTATAAAGTTACCTTAATATATTGTGGGTTGCTATTGTCGACTGTACTTAAGCGGTGAGGAAATCTGTGGCAGGGGCAGGGTTCGTGAAGGCAGAGGAAGGTCTTTCTGGGTGTGACGGCGAGAAAGGAAGAAACACCGATGTAAGCTCGGGGTTGCTGCAAACACCAAAGCAAAGCGAGACCTCAGGGAGGGGGTAGAAGCTGCACAGTTGAAGCAGAATAGCTCCCTGCGCGATTCCTTTTACGAGTTGGACTAATAACCGATGTGACAACCTAGGCTATTATAGCGGGAGGCCAGGCGAGGCGATTAGTGGATGGAGGGCAGACTTCCCGATCGTAACCCTGTAAAACACAAAGGCAAGGCGAATGAGTACAAGAGCGAGCGATCCTGGGCAGATATGGAGCCGTTAATGCAGGACAAGGACAGGCAGGACTAGGAGTGAGGTGTGGGCCACAGATAGTTTTATGTTTAGGTAGGTCATTTGATATGATGTCACTTTAATGGAGGTGTGCATCAAAGCAGGACAGCTGGGAGCATCCCTGATGACAACGCACACCTGCTGGAGGGGCTGCTAGGCTGACAAGGCGACATGGCACGGAAAAGCAGGAAGAGTGGCATCGCCTAGGGGGAAGATCACCATGGCATGGCAGATATGGAAATTAACAGTATGGAACGATCCGTAGGCCAATGCATGGGAAAAGGATGGGAACCAGGTGGAATCCGTCTCTTCAACGTGGTCCATCTTCATCTATGCAGATGGTGCAGGAAGGACAATGCATTTCCCAAGGAGGGTGGGAACATTGTTGGGGTAACAAAAATACAGTCGTTAGCACGTTGGGAGGGCTTCATCGTGGCAAACAATGGACTAGCCTGCCAGTGGATGGTGTGAATCACACCGGGCCCGACGACATGGGGTCGCGTCAACAGTAGACTGATGGAGTAGCTGCCAACGATCAACAGGGCACGATCTGAGTGCGACTCAGGGCCAAAAAAGCTGTTGAGAACTCGAGCCTGGAGATCCTTTGGGGATCCAGGTTTCTGTTAACCTTTAAACATAATAGTCACTATGACAAATCCAGCCACGAGACCGAGAGAACGAACGAGTCATGTGAAGCACTGACAGAGCAAAAAAGACAGCAGCTGCCCTACTTGTAGTCCAGTTGAGTATTCTTATCCAACACTCCGAAGGTGAGAGGGTTAATCACAAAAAAAGCCTAAAACTACCATGGTTGGGGCAGCAAGCAACTGTGGATGAATGCACTCAAATGAGAAAGAAGCTATAGAGGTACTCGCTGTATGTATTTAACTTCTCCTGGCGTGAGAGAATAGAGAAGAAGGACATAACAAATAGAAGCTAAAAAAACCCCAGAAAGAGTGAAAAAAATTGACCTGCAGACCTACGTGATATCATGTGCCAGGATCAGAGTCGCTAGAAAGGAACTTCCTTAGCAAAACTGGCTAAATAACTAGCTGTTGAGAAGATGGAACAGTGGCAGGGGAGGCTCTAGTCGCCACTGGACTAAGTATCCTCCAAAAATGTCAATTCATAAGGTTTACTTCTACTATAAAGATATGTGTGTCAATCCGATGATGCTAGACTTTCTAGCTGTGCATGATACCCAACAATGATGGTGACAACCTGGACGCCGCAGTGAGGAACAGAAAATAAAGCTCAGAATTTACTCTGAAGGATAGCAAAGTTTCTGTTTCTGAAGTTGGTGATGGTGTCAGGATTATACCCACTGTTCACTTGCAATAAAGGGTCAAAAAAGCTTTTATTCAAAATCACATAGAACGATTCGCCATCACTTCTAGGATCATCATCCACAATACCGGCTTGGGTGGAATAGCATCCCTCAAAGCTGATCAGGGGATCGGGCACGGCTCCTATTCAAGAACAAGGATGCAGACGGTGTGGCATACACACGGCACAGTGGGAGAGCAAGATATGCGCTTCATAAGGTCTTATCCGCCCACTGGGAATTTTAATGCCCTCCATCACGTCACAAGTGACAATCAACACAAAACTGCCATCCTTTATCAAAGGAAAAATGAGAACAACTTGCACGACTGATCAGGTTGTCACGAACTCTAATAGAAAAGAAGCGACAATTCATGGTAGTTTCAGACTACAAAAGAAGGGTACAACTAGAATGACAGACTTGTTTGCATCGGAGTTACGTTCACGGTATCCGCCGTGAAATATTCATGTCAGTGTCAAATGCCTTTTTTTGGGTCATATTTTATTAATTGGGGGTGACAATATGTGTTTAGAAACAAGGAAGGCGAAGCCGGCTAATAACAACTCCATGCTTGTATCCTATAGACCTTATATGGACCGCGTGAGCGACGCTTCAGGTGGCGACCTTCAGGGTCAAGTGATCACAAACAACTAAAACCTCCAATGACACTCATACACTAAGACAATGATTTTAACACAATTTATTCCTACCGAAAATACTGTGAAACCCACGGGGGGGAGGGGTTGACCCAAGGGTCATAGGTCATCGCCCAAGGAGTCGAAGTTCGGAACACAAAAAAAGCTGATATAAATAATCAAGACATAGAGAACACCGAAATGTTGCTTATATTGTAAATTGTGGACACAACTTTACTACACCGAATGAGGACACTATTGGTCAAACTTGGATTTTCAAGTGGTTCACCGGATACGCATGAAGCCTCTACCCATTTGGTCACGGGGATGTTCATAATGGGTCAAGTGACTGCCACATTGGCATACCTTGATGAATAGTTTGACGCAAATGTGTCCGGGTCATCGAATGAAAAGTGAGTACCATGTGCCCGCCAGATAAAACTTATTAAGTTTGGAAACGGGTTATCTTCCATAGTTTCAGGGGCTCAGGTCACTCAAATATGTATACACTCCGAAGCTGCTTGAAAGAGTCTCCCTTTGACCTTGACCTGAAGGCCTAGGTCAAGGCCACGAAGAGCTGTATCAAAAGATAGTGATTTACTTTGGCCCTATAGTAACCGAATGCATATTAAGGTGGCAGGGTAGGCCAATCTCAAAAATTCAGAGAAATTGAGAAAATGTGGTGAAAAATGACTGTTTGTTGTCTATTAGACGAGAACGATTTATGGCCCGCGGGGCGGAAGAGGGGCTAGGGGGTTGTCGGAGCCAGAGTTGAAGCAAGGTTAAGAAAAAAAGGATCCCTACATTTATGATTTATTGCGAGGCCTTGTCATCATACACCCGAATCGATGCCTAACATTTAGGGGTATTGATCAAGGACTTCAGTAGGTCGTCGAAGTACAAATCAAACGTTATTTTCTCGGAACGCAGGCGAACAGCACGCGTCACAGCTAGGAAAAATAAAAAAAAAAAATTTAACTTAAATAAAAACAAAGCGAAAGAATGGGTAGTACTTGGTTATAAATAAGTGTTATAAAGCAGACGCCTGGAACCCAAGGACGCGCCCGGAAAAAAACGCCCGGAAAAGAAAATGGGACGACAGAAAAAATGAGGTGAAAATTCACGACAATAGACTACCGTTTTGCGTTCGGCATTTGAGGTTAAAAAGAAACATGCCTAATCAGAAGGAGCACAAGGCACAAGAAGAAAAACATTTAACCGGGATGCAATCATCATCTCATCACATCATATGGATAACTTGCAACAAACAGCAATTACGCGAGGGACAAATGAAATTCACTCTGTCTGTTCCACAAAAGATAATAGCACCCATAAAATGATGAAGATCGTATACTGGATCATAGCTCCAATCTCGAATGTCCCTCTTCTGCTGTCAAGTAGGCGGATCCTGGTTCCACAGAAGTTCCTTGACTCAAGAAACGACTGTCGTCAATGTTACCTCTGTTTCTTGTGGTGGCTGACTAAGCGAACAGATAGGAGGATAAATCAAAACATGGTCAGGTAGATAGTTGTGCTTGGGGACGCAACACAAATGATGTAATGAGAAACACTTTGGCCCGAGACCTCATAATTGTAGCCATGTTCCAGGGGGGATCATTAGAAACATCAGTAAGTCAATGTGAATTAAGTTCCTTCTGTACGTCTGATACTGTGTGTTTTCCGCTTCATTTTCACATTGCTCGAAGCAAGATACAGGTATGACTGAATGAAAACACCTGGTAAGAAGAGTTGATGTTCAAGAACAGCTGCACTGTTAATCGGATTGCAGGCATGCTATGGGGTCAACCGTGGTGGTTCTGGCTATTTTGATGCCCTGACAATTAACATGTCTATGCAGCTGTTGAACAAAAAATTAAAAACAATTGCAAACGTTGTTTTCAACTCGGTGATGATAACAAAAATTAGAGCACGAAGAAGAAAACAGAATGGAACGAACGGGGAAATCTGAATGGAAATGCTGACGATACTTGGGTTACGACAGTAACCACACTTGCAATCGGTGAAAATGTAAACATAAAGAGACCACCTAAAACAAAGTTAATGTGATTGGTTATTGGGGTAAAGCAATACGAAACTCCAGTGATCGCGGGACATGGTTTATTAAATATTATTGTTACAAGAAAATCATGTGGAAATTTTAAAATATACAAATCATAAGGACTGATCAAAAAAGGTGCTAAGTAAAATTATTGGGTAAAGTGAGACAATGACTTAAGTGGTGTTAGCTGGACTAACTACTAAACTAAACTTCCCTATCAGCCCAATGATTCCTCATCAGACCCTATGCAGAACAACACAAAGAAAATATGCGGAGGAAGGGGGGAAAGTGAGAGAGTTCATAGGGTAAGGAAGATGGGGCAGCACACAGTCATTATTTACCATAATTTTCTTGCTTTTTTATTTTTTATATATTTTAAAACATGATTTAACAAATTTAAAAACCTATGTGGGTTGGTCGGTTTACCATAACCACAACTTTTTTAGGGGCCTTATGTTACATTTTGAGTGTGTACTGTAAAGAACACCATTAATTCACTTCCATTCATCCCGTTTTAATTTGTTCCAGTTGAAACACTTTGCATTGTTTTATAATTTTTTCAAATGTGCATAGAAAATTGTCAGGCAAATAGATGAAAGGTGAATGCATGCCTAATGATAAAAATACTCTTTTACCAGTGTTTTCATCAGCTACCTGCATGCTGGCAAGAAAATGAAGGGAAAAGTATCAGAGAACAGAAGGAACTTAATTCAGCTTGATACTGATGTTCATGACTGAACATGGTACAATATAGTGGGCAAAGTTTTCTATCATTCATTTGTGTTGGAAGACAACATTTCCTGGAGTTTGTTTACTCTATTTTGCAGCCACCACAGACACAGAGGACGATGAGACAGTGTCTTTGATCAAGGAACTTCTGGACACCAGGATTCGCCCTACTGTGCAGGAGGATGGGGGAGACATCATTTTCATGGTAAACAGGCTGTGCTTATCTTTGGAAAAGAGTAATTTCATTGTGGTAATTGATGTTTTGCAAGTTATCCATATGATGATGATGATGATGATGATGATGTAAATGTTTTTCTTGTGCCTTGTGCTCTTCTGATAGGATGTTTCCTTTTTAACTCACATGCGAAGCAAAAGTGAGTCTATGTACTCACCCTTTTCGTCCGTCCGGGCGTCCGGGCGTCCGGTCCAGGCGTCCGGGCGTCCGAAAACTTTAACGTTGGATTTTTCTCGGAGACTATTAAGTCTATCAATACCAAATGTGGCATGATGGTGTATGATGACAAGGCCTCAAAAATCATACATAGTGACTTAACCTTGCTTCAAGGTCGCAGGGGCCATAAATGTTGTCTAAAAAACAGTCATTTTTCACATTTTCTCAATTTTCTCTGAATTTTTGAGATTGGATACCTGACCTATATATGGTATATAGGGCAAAGTAATCCCTATCTTTTGATACCAGTTTGGTTGACCTTGCTTCAAGGTCAAGGTCACAGGAGCTCTTCAAAGTTGGATTGTATACATATTTTGAAGTGACCCTGACCCTGAACTATGGAAGATAACTGTTTCAAACTTAATAATTATGTGGGGCACATGTTATACTTTCATCATGAGACACATTTGGTCACATATCATCAAGGTCAAGGTCACTTTGACCCTTATGAAATGTGACCAAAATGGGGTAGTGAACCACTAAAAGTGACCATATCTCATGGTAGAAAGTGCCAATAAGCACCATTGTGCTTCCTATGTCTTGAATTAACAGCTTTGTGTTGCATGACCTTGGATGACCTTGACCTTGGGTCAAGGTCACATGTATTTTGGTAGGAAAAATGTGTAAAGCATTTCTTAGTGTATGATGTCATTGGTAGGTTTAGTTGTTTGATATTGACCTTGAAGGTCACCTGAAGGTCAAGGTCATATAAAGGTCAAGGTCAAGCATGTGAGTTGTATGGGCTTTGCCCTTCTTGTTAAAAATATTGTCAGAATTAAAATATGAAAAAAGGTTGACACTGACATGAATATTTTGGGGATGTGAACGTGAACTAGAGGAACAGTGTCCTTCTAGTTGTACCCTTTTTGTAGTTCTGAAACTACATGAATGTCGCTTCTTTTCTATTAGTGTTGACAACCTGATCAGTGTGAAGTTCTCATTTTCCTTGAAAGGAGGCATGTTTGGTGTCTGTCACTGTACAGTGTGGAGGGGCATTACCAGTGGAAAGACTGAAGCGATATCTCTGCTCTCCCACTGTGAGATGTGTCTGCATCCTTTTGATGGAGTGCACTGATCAGCTTTGTGGGCATGTATTCACAGCCGTATGTGGAGAAGTGATGGAAATCTTCTTTGATTGAAAAAGCTTGCCTCGCAGGACAGGAAATTGACATCCTCAAATTCTCAGAAAAGAAACTTGCATTCTGCAGTAAACTGAGCTATTCTGTTTCATCATCGTCGTCCATGTTGTCACCATCATTGTTGTATCTGCAGCTAGAAATAAGCATCATGGATGTCACTATCTTTATAATGAATGACATTTTGGGGATATAGTCCAGTGGCTAGAGCACTCCTCCACTGTCACTTACAGCTAGTATTAGCAGTGCTAGAAGCTGCTCAGATCCTGGACAGTCATCCTCAGGCAAGGTGGTTAGCTCATGTTGCCTCTATCCATCCAGAAGTAACACAGGGACCTGTGAGGGCAGTGCTGGCACATGGTAGTGTGATTAACCCTTGCACCTTGGGTTGGAATACTCACCTGGAGTGGAGCTGGTGCTGATGCCTGACTGTGTTCTCTCTGTCTGTTGCTGGATTTGTCATCAGGTGCAGGTTAAGTAAAGAACTGTGACCCCAAGATCAGGGAGTAAAGTGCGAGACTCAGATGTCGGTGATGTTGGCATCCATCAGTCTTGTGAGACCATGGTTCTGGCCCGGTGATTCACCCCATCCATGGGCAGTGTCTGAAGTGGCTGACCTGCCCAGTCCTGGACTAGCAGTATGTCCTTCCTGCACCATCTGAAGATGAAGATGGACGGTGAAGAAGAGGTCCACCTGTTCCCCCATCATTGCCTGTGGTTCCTCCTGTCAACTGCATGCAGGTTTCATGCCTTGCCTGTTCTGATGCCCTGTCAGACAGCAGCCCTCCAGCGGTTGTGGTTGTCATCAGGATGCTCCCAGCTGTCTGCTTTGATGCCTGTGAAATAAAAAAATATTGGCAACAAGTAACTTTATATGCCAGTGTCTTTACCATTGCCTTTGTGTTTTTACCAGGGTTACGAGGAGGGAGTGGTAAAGCTGAAGATGCAGGGAGCCTGCTCCAGCTGTCCCAGCTCCATTGTCACGCTGAAGAACGGCGTGCAGAACATGCTGCAGTTCTACATCCCTGAGGTGTTGTCGGTGGAGCAGGTCAGTTGTCTGGACAGAAGCCCTCTTGCTTCAGACTCTGCCACAGATTCCTCCACTGCTTAATTACAGTGACCAAGCACCACAAAAGGAACATAAGTCATTTTCAAATGAATTTGAGATTTTGGTATCAAAGCCCAGAAAAGGAGCTTTCTGCTGATACCAAATTTTAAGCTGGCATCTTGAGAAGTGGGATATGAACGTTTAAGTATACATCAACACTAAATATCACATTTCATTAAAAATGATGTTAAACATCTGGGAACAAATCAAATTAAGGCCCAGAAAAGGAGCTTTCTAATTAATTTATGCACTTTTGAGGTCATTTCTGATTAAATGCTCAAGATATGTTGTGCATTATGGGTTTCTGAGACTGAAAATAACTAATAGTCATTTTGCAAGAGACTGACCCACACTGGCGTATCTCTGCTGTAAGGGAGACAAGCTCAGTGCAACTTGGGGTTTCTTTTGTGGTGCCAGGTCACAATTATTCCTGCAAAATTCATCCAAGAGGTTTTTGTAGCTCACTTTATAAAATGTACATAAAACGAATGATTTTCTTGTTTCAAAGAGTTGTAGAATCATAATCAAATGACTACTGATGTACATGCTTACATGCATGCAATCACAAGTGCACATACATGCAACCATATGATCATGCATTGTACACATCAATGCTCATGCATACACACATATGCACACACACACGCACACACACACACACACACACACACACACACACACACAGAGGTAGGTGTGCATATTTATGTTCTTAAGTACAGACCTGCCAAATGCTACGCTTTAGGCGTAGCATGCTACGCTTTCGACATGTCTGCTACGCTGCTACGCTTGTCCATAAAAACTACGCTTTATTCCGCGTGCTTGAACTTTTGACCGCGATGGAGAATCCCCCCCCCCCCGCTTTCACGCCGCCAGCGCAGCTTATCACGCCGCCTTCACAGCCTTATCTCTTCTCCCCCCACCCCCACCCCCCCGCTTTCACTCCACCGGGTCAGCTTATCACGCCAACCTCACAGCCTTATCTCTCCCCGCCCCCCACCCCCCGCTACGCCTATTCCTTCAATGCTACTCCATATAGCTCTGGATGCTACTCTTTGGTATGATGGTGGGTTGGCAGGTCTGTAAGTAAAACAATCCTATGCACATGCATCCATGTGCGCACACACATACACACACACACACATTGATGCTTATGCAAGCGCACATGCACATGTGCGTGCACGGTAACATGCACACATACACGTGCGCACACACACTCACATACACACACACACACAGAGGTAGGTGTGCATATTTATGTTCTTAAGTAAACAATCCTATGCATGCATGCGCGCATACACACACACACATACACACACACATGCACACACACACACACATTGATGCTTATGCAAGCACACATGCACACGTGCGTGCACATTAACATGCACACATACACGTGCGCACTCACACACACACACACGCACACACACACACACACACACACACACACACACACACACACACACACACACACACACAATCTGCCTACAACCAAATACATATATGTGCATGCACACATGCACAAAACACATGTGCTGGCTTGTCAAGACAAAAGAAATGCTACAATATTTTGTGTATACTTCTATATTTCCCACTATAAATTATAGTATAATGCATATATGCATTATTGTGGTGCAGCTTTATTTGTCTCCTTGTTGCATGGACTGGGTGTTGGGATATTTCATTTCATGTACATGCATTTTGATGTCACTGTGTTGTTTTGCAGGTGGAGGATTTGGTGGATGAAATCTCTCAGGAAGAACTGAAGAAACTTGAGGAAAAACTGGATGACAAGTGAAAGAAAACTGTCTGCAGCTCCTAATGAAAGTTGATATCAGAGAAGCCATATTGCCCCTGGAGCTTTACTATTAGCTTGTTGGAGAAACACTGTTGCTCTCTTTCCAGTTGATGCTGTGGGTTGGCTCTTTTTCAGCATTGATTGTTTTTGGCACTATCCAATTTTGACAGTGAATCCTTATGTATTGCAATAGCTAACTGAGTAAATGTGACATCTTAACGTTTAAACTGAGCATTTGTTTCTGGAAAGAAAAGTATTACAGCTTCCACCTTACAACACACATAGTGCTGAATGCTATTTATGATACAGTAAAATAGAAAAGCTAGACTGACTGTCAGCAACCTGAACAATGCATCAAGAAATATGAGTACCAGATGATGATTTTGTCATTTAAAGTTCATTATGGAGTTTGTAAAGTAAGGCAGCTTCTTTTTATTTCGGCAGAAAGGCTGATATGAGAAGCAGACATAGATGTAGAGATGGAATACTTGATAATGTAAGGTCATCTGCCCCCCCCCCCCCCCCCCCCAATAAAGAATAAAGAAACTGATATCTTTTGCAGTGGGCATTGTTATAATATATGTTTAGCAGGGTGCACTATTTCTGCAAAATAGATAACATGAAATGAAATCTGCTGGTTTCTTGACAGAAAATAGTCATCAAAGACACAGAGCAGTATTTGACAACAATACCTTCCCATTATTCTCATTTTGTAATACATGTTTATGGGTTCTCTGTTTACTGTGTGATGCACTTCAATAATTAGGGATGTGAAATTGTGTAAAATAGAGTTATGAAGCAAAGACTTATGTTGTGTGACCATCAGTGGTTGACTACCTAAAGTGGAGAGTGTGCAGGGGTGACAGAGAGCATGGAAGTGTGGTTGCCCAAGCAGTTGAACCTGGCTCTGTCCAGTAGGAAAGTGACGTGTGTGTAAGTGTGTATGGAGTGAGATGTGATGTGCTTTGCCCTTTTGTTCCATAGGTTGATTTGATAAAAGTAGGTGTATGGTTTACAGAAAATAAAGTTGACATAAATTTCACAAACTTGTAGTTGTTGTTATTGTACTTGTTGTTGCTGACTGCTAGTGTAATAGTTGTGTTGAGAAGAGGTTAATGATATCTTTTGTGTGTGTGTGTGTGTGTGTGTGTGTGTGTGTGTGTGTGTGTGTGTCTGTCCATTTGTCAGTATCCATCTGTTACTATGTCTTTCTGTCTGTCTGTCTGTCCCTCCCTCCCTCCCTCCCTCCCCCCCTCCTTCTCTCTCTCTCTCTCTCTGTCTGTCTCTCTCTCTCTCTCTCTCTCTCTCTCTCTCTCTCTCTCTCTCTCTCTCTCTCTGTATGTGTGTGTGAGAGCTGTGAAGCATTCATGTGGATCTTGAACTTCTACCAAAGCATTGCACATAGTGACTTACGCTGTTCTTGTTTGCTGAAGTAAGACACAGCAGCATTCAGAAAGGCTGCACTGCAAAGACTGAGATGAAATGTATTTCTTGGTTGGGGGAGGGCAGTGGTTCCGACGCTTGTGTTACATGGCTGTTGTAATATTCACGGTCATCTAGCATGTTTTGGCTGAAAGTGAAACAACATTTGATATGTCTTGTATGAAACAAACTTGTTATAGTTTGGGTTCAAAACACAAGGAATCGGGAAACGAAGTGAGAGTTGCGGGTGTATCAGAAATCTCCACCCCATCCTCCTCAGATTCACGCACACAAAAACACGTGCTTACACGTACACAGATCCACATGCGTGGACGCATGCGCACACGCGCATGCACGCACGCGCGCGCACACACAGATACGCATTTTTCTTTGACTATTCTGAAATATGAGAGAGGTCACAAGAACAACAACTGCTCAAACCTAGTAATAGAAGTCAACCTTCCTACCAATCGTCGTCCTGGGTCAGAATTGGGAGTGAGGTCCAGTCACGCCAGGAAGAGAGCTGCTGGACTCCATCTGTTCTCTCCCACGCCCACCTCAAGACCCAGGTCATTGTCCACACGCCTTGTGTCCTCCAGTGTCGCCGACAGGGCTTCCACTGACCATCGCCCATTCAGCGTGGCTGAGACTAGTGATTACATCTCTGTGTTCAGAATGACCATCGCCATGACGATCCTCCTGCTCCTTGTCATCGTCGCGGCCTGTAAGTCTCCCTGCCTTTTCCATAAACAAGTGACCGGGTATTTGGACCGCTGTGTGCGTGCGTGTGTGTGTGTGTGCGTGCGTGCGTGTGTGCGTGCGTGAGTGTGCGTGCATGTGTATGTGTGTGCATGCGTGCGTGTGTATGTGTGTGCTCGTGTGTGTATGTGTGTGGTTGCGCGCGTGCATTTACCATTGTCTCTGCAGTTGAGAGCAACGGAGACCTATTTCATGCCTGTTGAAGATACTTTACTCGACTGATGGTGGCAGTAAGCCCATACGAGAAGAGTTGGTTCCTGTGTTCCTCGTAATACTTCGAATCAAGGACGGCCACAACGAAACGAACGAACGGGCCAACGATGACTGGGAACAAAACGATACAGAGTGGCCAAAAGATTAATAGGGCCTAATGTTCATTGCAATAACAGCAATAATGACAGTTATGACTTTTTCCAAAAATCTATAAATGCATGTATTTACTACGAAATATCTTGGTGCCGACTTTGCGTCTCTGTCTGCCTTTGTGAGAATTCTGCCACACGGTAGGCCTATTATGCGTGACATTTGATTGACACACAGAAAGATATTCTCTTCCCCGAAACTAAGCCTATCAGGGATAAACAAGATATGTAAATGGAGATACATGTAAATGTATCAGTCTTACGGTACAAAGTATCTTTACAAGTTCTAAAAATAATATTCATGAACACACGCATTTGTTTCACATAGAAATGTACGTGTGCTTTTACTGATTTCCTCTGATGATAGCGAACTCGCTTTGAGTCTCGATCTACCCCATGTTCTGTCCTAGTTTCTCTGTCTCGCAGTGAATGCGTGCATTTTATCTTTCATTGGTTGCAGGCGCCGGGGCCCCCAGTCCCAGGCCACTACAGTGTGCCCACTACTGCCAACTCACTGTGTCCCCTGTGTGCGGATCGGACGGAAGGACTTACCGTAAAAGTCTGACCAACTTGTTCAAATATCCTCCCCGCCTCTGGGGCGCGTTGCTTAGCCCACCTAGTTGGCAAACGATAGGCCGGTGTCAGCATGTGACAAACATTTGACTGCTATTACATCTGCTTTCATCATTTTGACACAAGTAGGCATCTGCCTAATCCTTGCAAGATCTTGCAAGATTCCTAAAGTAAGCAATGTGCCTTTTGACTTGTGTGTTAGGAAGCATATGATTTCCTGGGGGAGTTTAAGATATGAAATACCATGTGATTATTCAGATACTTTTCGATTCCTCGTGGAATTGGGCGCCACGTTAATTCTGGTCGTGTACAAGCTGTTTATGCAGGGGGTTTAATTATTTCTTGCTGTATGGACATCGGCTCTTATTCCTAGAAAGACTCCTCTTTTACGTTTTAGTTGCCCTGTTGAATGCTAGCTTACATTTGATATTTGTTCATTGCTAATTATTACTCATGCTACAAACATCTTCGAGCATTATGTTCATGTGTGTCATTTTCTTCCAAACATTCAGCACACTAATTTCTTCTCAGATTATTGAAAAATACTCACAAAATTCGCATTCTGAAAAGCCGGGAATTAGTCATTCACCATTCACACCGTTTACTGATTTTGGTCTCTGTTTCTCTCATTCCCTCAGCGAATTGCTTGCCGCTTCTAACCATTTCAAAGACTTTCATATGTGTTTCTCAGTCCCTCTCGTTAACTGCATTTCGGTTCACATTATCCTAAATTTTGGTCTTCTGTTTTCCTATGTCCCTCAGTGAACCTGTGCGTGTTCTCCGTGGCCCAGTGTCAGGCGAGGCAGATAACCAGTTCTTGAACCTCAAGCACCTAGGCAGCTGCGGGCAGGCGACAACTTCCTTCCTCCCCCTGGCACCTATAGCAAAGATTATAGGTTACACCTTGTAACCTATAATCTTTGCCTATAGGCACTGACCACCCTTGTGACGAGATCTGCGCTGAGAGCCACAACCCTGTCTGTGGCTCTGACGGCTTCCTGTACGGTATGTGGACGTGGGTGCCCTGCAGGCATAGTTGGTGTGGAGAGATGCAGAGAGAAAAGACGAGAGAATGACGACCATGACCGTGGTTACTATTATACATGTATATGCAATGCTCATGGTGGTAATGTTGGCAATGGCGGTGACGGTGATAGATGATGACGACAAACAAGAAGAGGAGGAGGAGGGGGGAGGGGGAGGAGGAGGAAGGGGGGAGGAGGAGGAGGAGATGATACAAAACAGCTGAAAAGAAAAAAAACCATGAGCAGATGGCCGCAAAGAAAAAAATATTGGAAAGATTGCAAGACAAGCGAGAAGAATGCTCAGAGAATGCCCAGATTGAAGGCGACTTATTTCAATCTTTCTACTTCTTTTTTTTCACTTCTACGTCAGAGTTCATTCGTCGCAGTAACATTATTTGCGCCACATCCTTTCATCCTGAAACTCTTAACATTGAAAAAGCCACGCAGTTCGAGGCCTGAGTTTCCACACTGCCATGCTTCTGTCCACAGAGAACCCCTGTAGATTCCGGGCTGCATCCTGCCAGTGGGCCAATGAAGGGCTGACGCTCCAACAGCTGCCTTTGCCCGCTAATGGCAGCTGCCTCCAGCCACGACAGGTCGGTCTTTGAATACTCAGACGGTTCTGTGTATTCAGATTGGGAAAGGGTCTTCACACCTTAAATTGCCATCGCGCCGAAACTGGTCTTTCCGCAGCGGTGTCTCCGTGACAAATTTGACCAGTCGCCATGTGAGAACGTCCTTAACACCACGGGCGCCAATCGCGGGAGGATAGTGTGAACGTGTAGCATTACCGTGAAAAGAATGGCAGAAAATGCTTACAGTAGTAAATGACTGCCCCGGCAGATTAACACAGAAACAAAGACACTTCCATTAGCTTTCCCTCCTTGGTGGTAAGATTGTTGTGGCAGCGTAGACCTCACCACAAATCCCTTGAATCATCCTTTCCCTATAAAATGTCACACTCCAGCAATACTGTCTATATCCTTGTTGTTGTTGTTGTTGTTGTTGTTGTTGCTCCTGCTGCTGCTGCTGCTGCTGCTGCTGCTGCTGCTGCTGCTGCTTCGTCGTCGTCGTCCTTTTCGTCATTGTCGTCAAAATTATTGTTGTCGGCGTTATCATCAACACCATTGCAATGATTCATTGCAAGAACACAATGGCTAGAATATAATTTGATCCACCATTGTTGTAATGAGAGAGAGAGAGAGAGAGAGAGAGAGAGAGAGAGAGAGAGAGAGAGAGAGGGAGGCAGTAGGCTTCGAGGTGGTAGTGTTACTGTTATTATTATGATGTGTCATGATGCTTAGAGGATATGGTGGCATTTAAAATTATTATTTTTTAATTATTTTAATGATGATATGACGTGTCATTATGATGTTGAAGTTGGGATGGTAATAATAATGATAGCGATGCTAATATGGTACGGTTATGATGTTGTGATGATAACAAGGTTGAGGAGGATGTTGTAACTATGATTATGTGAAGACATTGTCAGAAGAATGATGTTGATCATGATGGTCTGTGTAGTAATTATGATGTATGGGGAAAAAAAGCAATGCTATGCCAAATACAATTATTAAACCTACTCAAATAAGAAAAAACAATCAAAAAAAGAACACAATGTCTCCAAGTAGACATGGCATCTCATCATGGGTAAATTTTGGATGACATTCCCGATGGAAGAACAACGATGTACATGTATGTGACCCGTTAGTACGAAAGCAGTCCTAATTCGCGCCAGGCGACGTGACTCCACATGCAGATAGGTAAAGGGGGTCAGGGCCAATGACTTGTTTTTGCACAAATGCACTCCAGGGGCACCAACTTTCCGTGTCCTCGAATATATTCCTGAAAAGCACATTTAGTTACGTGAATATTAACTTATTGCCACATGTGTAGGTAAACTTCTGAGGCCGTTGTCTCAAAACTGACCAATGGCATAATACCTAACTTCGCATGTGGGCAGAGCTGGTAGGCTACATTTTGCTCCGTCCTACAGTTTCATACTAATTTTCAAATTAGTTATAAAACTAAAGAGCGCTCTGACAGCGCAAAGCTCCGCCAAGGAATCCACAAGTTCTCTTCCGTGGCCTGTTTGATTCAGGCAGCATGTTCTACTCTCCAGGCCTAATGCTACTAGGTATAGTTCATTTTAGTGTCTTCTAGCGATCAATGAGTGTGAAATGCATACGCTGGCGGAGTGAATAGATTGACGTCATTAACTTTGTGATGCGCAATGATATATCTCTATATGAATCTATTTCCAAAACTAGATAACATATAAACTTAAAAATTAAATGGATTGTTCCTGGGGTAAAACTCTTACCTTCCACCAAATGTCATCAGAATCTGTTTTAAACTTATTGAGTTAATTAGCCAAATGACGCACCAACCGACTGAAAAACATAAACGTCCTTGGTATAGGTAAAAAGACTGCACAAAAGAATAATAATTCCTCATCTCCAAACACCAAAAGATAAGAGTTGGGCAGATGTATGTGGCGGCTGGTCACACGTGTGTCATGATCCTAGAGGTTGAGTGCGAGAAGTATCACGTGGACCTGACAGGCGTGGTTTCGAGGGTCCTTTGGGCACCACCATCAAGCCCCAGTGTCCCTCCACGGTCAACTTCGTCTGCAGTACTGACGGCCACTCTTTCTCCAACGAGTGCCAGTTCTGCACCTACCTGGACAATCTCAAGGCAGCGCACGGAGGCAAAGGTGAGGACGCTTGTAAACGCACATAAGCGCATGGAAACACACATGCATGCGCGCGTGCACGTGAT
This sequence comes from Theodoxus fluviatilis, assembly GCA_034096865.1. Classification (NCBI taxonomy): domain Eukaryota; kingdom Metazoa; phylum Mollusca; class Gastropoda; order Cycloneritida; family Neritidae; genus Theodoxus; species Theodoxus fluviatilis. The sequence goes on along the minus strand of JAWQFJ010025810.1, from coordinate 177 downwards.
GTGACCCAGAGATAGATAGATAGAGAGAGAGAGAGAGACAGAGAGAGAGACAGAGAGAGACAGAGACAGAGAGAGAAACAGAGAGAGACAGAGAGAGAGAGACAGAGAGAGAGAGAGACAGAGAGAGAGAAACAGAGAGAGAGATAATTTGAATTGAATTTGAATTTGAACTTGTTT